>JAHKKF010527068.1:0-22108 GCA_019740295.1 Labeo calbasu
AGAGAATTGAGGGCCAAACAGTAGGGGGATGAGTGTGTAATAAAAGAGAAACGCGGGGGGGGAGGGAGGGGGGCGGTTGAGTCAGACACTGATATTGCATTGCATGCTTGTTACAGGAAACAGAGATCAGAGTACACAAAGAGAGAGAGAAAACGGAGAGCGAGATGTACCCAGACCAACGGCTAATGTACTATAGTGGTGCAGACAAGAAGACAGAAGAAGAGATGGGCAACACTCATTTTAACCCTCACTTGGCTCCCTGACACATAAGTTGTATGCAAATAAAGGTGTTGTTGTTTTTTAATGAACTGCAAAAAACATAAGGTTCTTAATTAGCATATATGTGCAGTTTTCCAGGAAAAAATAGCTTTTTAATAATTAAATTTTTTTAATAAAGATTTGTATTTTTTTAAGATAAATCATTTAAAAAATATCCTTAAAGGCACAATATGTTTTTTAAAAAATGTCTTCACCGCTAGAGGGTACATATTCGAAACAAACAAAGAAACAAAGGCGCAGTTTGATGACGCGGTGATTGAGTGTGGAATCATGGGAGTTGTAGTCTTCATGCCTGAGGGTGTATAGGTGTACTGGCAGTTGGCATTTAACTAGTTACACTAGTTAAAATTGCTTATTTCTCTTGATTTAAACATTCTTCGAAACATTTAGGATAATGTTAGTACACAGTATATATACATATAACACTGTTCTAGTGGTTTTTGGATATTTTAATAAAAAAATCTTACATATTGTGCCTTTAAAACAAGATAAATGTACTTGAGAAACAAAATTGCATTAGATATACACTACCTATCAAAAGTTTTGAGTAATTATTTATTGATTTTTTTGTTTTAGAAAGAATTTTCTTATATGCGCTTTAATTCTCTCAAATGCTTAAAATGCTTATTATTATTTTCATATAAAAATTCTATTTCAAATAAATGCTTTTGAACTTTCTATTTTTCTCAACAAAAAATGTTGTATATTATCATATCATTGATTGTTATAAGAGCCATTATTGACTATTGACTAAATCTGCATTTTAAAATGATTTTTGAAAGATCAACAAAATCACAGGAATAAATTAAATGTTAAAATATATTCAAATAAATAAAAGTTACTTTAATATTACTGTTTTTATGGCATTTTGAACAAATAAATGCTATCTTTATTTTATTTTATTTTATTTGGGATCATATTGTAGTGTACCACAATGACAAAATTTTTATATGTTTATTTAGCAGTTTAGCAGCCAAAAAAAAAAAAAAATATATATATATATATATATATATATAAATAATTGTTAATTCCTTCAAGCCTTACTATTCTATGCACATTTTTCTTCTCAAGTATTTTCTTTTAAATCGACTTTGTTCAATGCTAGGATATTTTACTGGAAAACATGTAAAAAACAGGTTGAGATTATTTTTTGCAGTGTGAAGAATTACAATCTATTACCGTCTAATTACAATCTAACAAATTTAATCACATTAGCATACTGTGTTAAAATTTGATAATTTATTACAGCAATAAGCCACTGGAGGCTGTGGTAAAATCACTGTAACGCCTCGAGTGGCTTAAAGCTTTCAAAAACTAGTGTTTTGATAGTAGACATGAACTGCTGCATTTCTGATTATATCACAACTTGGCATATGATTAAAAAATTCAACTGATATACATGCACAGAATGGGAAATATGTGTTATAAACTATAAATATTGATCAACCTGACTGATGTGTTTCATTCCTACATTCCTAAAAATGAGTGTCGCTCTGTCAGAGCTGAAAAGTAAACCAGAAAGCTGGGAATGTATTTGCTTGTTCAAATATAGGACAGAGAAAATAGAACAAGACGAGTCCTTATGTGAATATGCCTAAACTATGTCATCAAATTATGTCATGAACCTTACAAACTAAAGAATCAAACAAATAATAACTTCATACCCATGATTTCAATTCCAAGATGCTCTGCCAATACAGAAAGTTGACAATGTGAAAAAAAAAGAAAAAAACAAGAAAACAGGTTTCAGGTAAAAATGTCCACTTGTTCAGATAGAGGCGGTTCACTAGAATGCGATCAGTGGTGTTGTTTGGTTGGTTTTGTTTGAGACATTGAGGTGAGTGACTGTACGTTCCAGTAACAGACAGACAATGCAGATACACACTGGCCAACTCCATATTCCCCATCAACAGAAACGAAACCAACGGAAATACCAGTAAACAAACAAACAACACGCCTCTCTTGTTCATCGCATGGAAGCAAGCGTACAAATGCATGCAGACATAGACAGCCACACTTACTGCCATATTTACTAGACCTCATTTCTGGTTTAAGGTTAAGAAAACAAACAAACAAAGAAACAAAACCATTAAACAGAAAAGCACAATGTACAACACAAAAAGACTCAAGTACAGATGAATGTAGACATACATCTAATGACTCATATGCAAAATGTCAATCAGATGGCTTTTGTTTAGTCACACTATTACATTTTCATGTATGTTTTTCAACTTCCACTAATGTGCAGATGTATAAACACATCTTGTGTTACGGCATGCATGATACTGACAATACTGAGGGCTCCTCTAGCAAACTACCGCTGTTTGGAAAGCAGCGGTTCTAGAGGTCAAAGGTTAGAGGTTAAGGGTCATGCATCATGCCTCAGGCTCAGAACGCTGTTAGAGACCATACAAAACAACAGCATCAATATTACTTAACAACCAGAACTTGACTGAAATGTTCTAGGTTCAATGCAAGTTAAGATTTGCCAACAGCATCTGTAGAAATTTTCTCATCGTACAGTTAAAATGAGCAGAAATTCCGTTTGCGGTAATGCACTCATAACGCTATTACGGCGAATCAGAAAGCAGAAATATGTGTGACTCAGGTCGATTTCTTCTGTCTGCAGAACCACTGAACAGATTACGTATATAACATATATTTTTGTTTTGTTTGCAGAACAATCAACGAGCAAAAAATATCCACTGAACAGACTATATTGTACATCTTACTGCACATCTTCCATACAGAAAGTATGGTATAGATGACACAAATATAGTATGAAGTAAAATGTAATTTTCCTGCTGCTGTGTATCTTGAAGTTGATTGTTCTGCAGACAAAAAACAATAAAAATATACCACAAAAAAAAAAGAAATAAAAAAGAAAATTCAGTAAAAAAAATAACAGACAAAATGTTTCAATTCTCTACATAAACAGTCCCTTTCTGTTATTGCTCTGTATTATGTGAAATTTACCAGGTTTTACATGATCATGACAGCAGATGACATTTCCTAATGTTCAAAAGTTTGGGGTCAGTACAATTTTTCGAAACTAAATTAATGTTTTTTTTTCCAGCAAGGTCATGTTAAATTGATCAGAAGTGAAAGTAAAGACATTTATAATGTTGCAAAACATTCTATTTTAAATAAATGCTGCTCTTTTCAACTTGAAATTCATCAAAGACTGAAAATGAATCATGATTTCACAAAAACATTAAACAGCACTATTTTCATTGATAATAAACAGAAATGTTTTTTGAGCAGCAAATCAGCATATTAGAATGATTGTTTTAAGGATCATGTGACACTGAAGACTGCCGTAATGATGCTGTAAATTCAGCTTTGATCACAAGAATAAATTAAATTTTAAAACATATAAAATAAAGAAAACATCGATACATGATATTTCACAATATTACTGATTTTACTGTATTTTTTCAAATAAATGTAGCCTTGCTGAGCATAAGAGATTTTCAAATACATTAAAACATCTAGTCGACCTCGAACTTTTGAACGGTACTGTATATTGTTAAAGGGACAGTTCACCCAAAAAGGAAAATTACCCCATGATTTACTCACCCTCAAGGCATCCTAGGTGTATATGAGTTTCTTCTTTCAGACGAATACAGTCAAAGTTATATTAACAAAATGTCCTGGCTCTTCCAAGCTTTATAATGGCAGTGAATGGCTGTTGAGATTTTGAAGTCCAATAGAGTGCGTCCATCCATCATAAAAAGTACTCCACACAGTTTTGGGGGTTTATGAAGGCCTTCTGAAGCGAAATGATGCGTTTATGTAAGACAATGATAGATATTTAAAACTTTATAAACCATAATCTCTAGCTTCTGCTAACTGTCGTACAGGCATTTGCGAGAAAGTGGCATTTCGGTAGGACGTAGCTGTAACGTAAGCTCTGGTAGGAATATACTAGTCTCGCGAGAACCGAGTTTTGTTTACAGCAAAGGAATTTCGCTTGTATCGAAATCTTCCAACATTTTTATCCACAAATCCTCGTTTTGTACTTCTAATCCTTGACCAGTGTTTTATTTCACTCTCTCCTACGTGCTTTCATGTTCATCACTTGCGCGTTCGCCACTGTGTTCACCAACGTCCCACGTCATCGTTGCAACGCCACTCTCGTCTGAATGTGCGTACAGTTAGCAGAAACTAGAGGTTTATAAAGTTTTAAATATGGATATTTTTCTTACACAAACACATCAGTTTACTTAAGAAGGCCTGTATTAATCCCCCAAAGCCACATGAAGCAGTGTTAATTTCGTTTTGAATGATAAAAACTATGACGAATATCTACTGACAATTTCATCAACAAATAAAAACGAGATGAAAATGTTAGGGAGGGACGATTTGAGAAGAGATTCATTCAGAACGAATCTGCTGTGTGGTTAGGAGGTTAGATGCGTACATTTGAAATGTATCATAGCCTATTGATCTATCCGGCGGGACATAAACTGGCATACATTTGCTGCACATCTCATAAACCATAAAAAAATGTCAATATCTGGGAGTAAGAGAAGAGCAGATATATGGATAAATTTGACGATGCAAAAGACAAGTCAATTCGGTCCGGTTTTCGGAGTGCAGACACCGAAGCGGTGCCTCTCACAAAGCACACAAGTACTCTTACATGTTTCATGAATGGAGAAATACACACAAAATAATGTCGAATTGTTCGTTTTGATGAGTATTCACGTCAACACAGTCGATTATGTCTTAAGTGAATGTAAACAGTTGGGAGAATATCGGACGTGTATCAGTACATTGCATCCGTGCATTCTGTTTTAAAGGGACAGCAGCCTAATTTAGTTGCTATTGTTAATGTTGTCTGTGGCGTTGATGTTAATCAAGCAACAAAAGAAAGACAGAAAATCACTCACTGCTCTGACTTGACTAAATCACTTTATTAGCCCTAATAAAGATGAACCTAAATTTAATTATATAAATAAATATGTCTGCTTGAAAGAATGAAGAATGTGGTAAACAAGTTGTTATAAAGAATACATAATTAGCCATATATAACCACTGGTATTTCATTGTAAAGAAGACTACATTCTTGTTTCTTTAAGAGAAGTGGTTTTATTTCATTTTAATATAAAGGCATGTTGCATGTCACAGCAGTTAAATTTGTGTCTATCATGATAATATCTTAATTTCAAATCTATACAATGAGTTTGGTCATTTTAGAGAAATGGTTAATAAATGCATTACACTAAAACTATATCAAAATTTGCTGTCAAAATTAATACTGGTGTGAAGTACTTTTTATAATGGATGGACACACTTTATTGGAAAATCTCGACACCCATTCACTGCCATTATAAAGCTTTTTAAATATAACTATATTCGTCCGAAAGAAGAAAGTCATATACTTTCTCATTTTCATTTTTGAGTGAACTATCTCTTTCAGTGCAGTAATGTCCATGGAATTTTTGAGCTGATATACTTTTCTGTGGACACAGATGCTATCATTGAGCTTAACTTGTATTGAACCCAAAACAAACCTTTACATTATATAAAAGATTGCCTGTCAAACATGTCATGAATTGTCTAATAGACTAACTTATTGTTAAAGAGTCTGCTCTAATAGAATATAATCTATGTTAACATGCTTGATTGTATCATCTTTTAATTCTTTTCTTCTTTATCTCTTTTTAATAATATATCAATGCACACTACATTTGTTCACATCCATGAATTCCTACTTACTAAACCAATATAAAAACTCTGAATGGATGAACAGACGCAGACACGTACATGCGCACAAACATCAAAGCCAAACATGCAGCTTCAGAGCAGACAGACAGACAAACAGACAGGAAGAAGAAATGGACATACTGTAGAAACCGGCCATAACGGAGGTTTGACAGCGTTCACCGGTATAGTCATTTGGACACCTGATGGAGGGAAACAAACCCACAGAGGGAGAAGGAAGGAACGAGAGGGAAGGGGTAGAGGAGAGAGAGACATGAGGAGGAAGAAGAGAGAGAGAAAGAGAGACGAGAGCAGAGAAACATGCAGTTAGAACAACAGAGAACAACCCCAGCGAGCTGTTCCACCTGATGATGTCATCGCTGTGATGTCACAGCCCGCGGCCAAGCTGGACGAGTTTCGACCTGAGGAAAGAGGGTTCATGTCATTTCGTGTCATTTTTTGGATGGGTCTAATATATATAAGAGCGTTGTGGGAAGCCTTATTCATTTTAATGATATAGAAACTGATTCAGATGGTTCAATTGGATGCAAATTCCTCAAGGGGGCGCTTACCCGCCTCAAAAGCTGAGTCTTCCTTTGGGCCACAATCAAAAATTATGACTTTTTTTTTCCTTACTGGAGAAAAATATGCTTTTTAAATCTAAGCAAAAAATATATTTTTATTTATTATTTTAAATGTATTTTTTTTTCATTATTTGTTATATTTATATTTAATTTAATTTTTTTTTTTGGTTATAAGTCACTGCAAAAAAGAAATTAGTTCTAGGAAAGTGTCTAGAATCATTTGTTTGCAGACGCCACTTGATTTGTTTGACCACTTTGACCTAACGCAATAAAATCGCATTTTTTGCATGCCGTAGGTGTCCAAATACTCTATGGGGCCACTGTAGATCAAACATAATCAAAGCTAATCTGATGCTTTACATCTTTACTTCCTCATAAAATGCCAATCAGTTCCACTTCTGTGATCGTCTGTAAGACCTCACGTGGAGGAGACCGTCCTAGGACAAACAGGAGCAAAATTAAGTCCCTAAAAGCTTCATAATGGTGCCAAAAGCTTCGTCTAGTCACAGGTTTTCATTATTTATATACTGAGGGTATTTAAGAGTTCAGTTCTACTGGGGAATTCACCGTTCAGTCTGTCTGCAGAATTTACTGCAGAGGTCATTGGGACAGGCTGCATTTCATTTGCCTCAGGAGCTACAGTAACACACACACACACACACACTGAGATGACATGTTAAAGTGATGTCTCTGAAACAGAGCTGGAAGGTATGACATATATACTGTACAATTGTAAAAATGTGCCAATCGGTAGAGATTTTGCTAAACATTTTATATGGTGAACGATATATTTGTGCTGAATTTGTTAATGAAACATTCCTCGTTTAAGACCTTTTTTGATGTGGGAAAATGTCGTTGGCTTCACTGCTTATCCAAAAGAAGGTAAAAGCAATTATTTTAATATAATTCTACCCCAATTTCATATTCATAAATGGCAATATATTAATACAAAATCTAATTTTATAAAATATGAATACCAGATTATATTAAAACCTGTATATTAACAGTATTGGACACTCTCCAAAAAAAGACTTTACTAAATATTAACAGATAACAGATTTACAAATCATTTAAATTAAACATGGACTAAGTAATTTTGTACTTTATTTTGTTTTCTATATCATTAATGTCAATCAGATTTTTTTCTGTTTTTTGTTAGAATATATATGCACTACGAATCCAAAGTTTTTGAACAGTAACATTTTTTGCGTTTTTAAATTAGTTTCTTCTGCTCACCAAGCCTGTATTTATTTGATCCGAAGTACAGCAAAAACAGTAAAATTTTTAAATAGTTTTACTTTACAAATAACTGTTTTCTATTTGAATATATTTTAAAATGTAATTTATTCTTGTAATTTCAAAGCTAGATTTTTAGCATCAATAGTCCAGTCACATGATCTTTCAGAAATCATTCTAATATTCTTATTTGTTGCTTAAAAACATTTATTATTATTATTATTTAGTTGAAAACAGCTGAGTAGATGAAAACAGATGAATAGAAAGTTCAGAACTGCAGCATTTATTCAATAGAAATCTTTTGTAACATTATAAATGTCCTTATCATCACTTTCGGTCAATTTAAAGCATTCTTGCTAAATAAAGCAAAAAAAATAAATAAAAATACTGACTCAAAGCTTTTGAATGGTATAGTGTATAATGTTACAAAAGGTTTTTATTTCAGATAAATGCTGATCTTTGGATCTTTCTATTCATTAAAGAATCCTGAAAAAAAAGTACTCAACTGTTTTAAATATTGATAATAATATTACATTTTTTCTTTTTCTTGAACAGCAAATCAGCATATTAGAATGATTTCTGAAGAATCACACGACACTGAAGACGTGAGTAATGATGCTGACATTTATTCGAATAGTAAACAGTTATTTTAAATGGTAAAAAAAAAATATTTCAAAATTGTTACTGTTTTCGCTGTATTTTGGACCAAATAAATGCAGGCTTGGTGAGCAGAAGAGACTTTTGACTGGTAGTGTATATGTACAATCAAATGAGGTGAAGTATGATTCATTAGAAAAGCATTTCATTTACTGAATTTCCACCATGATATACTGTTACCATGATATAAAACATCTTATACTGTGATTCTGGTCATACCGCCCACCTGAACTGTGAAGTAAAGCTTCAGTGCTGTTGAAGATAAACTCTCAGGCATGTAAGTGAATCACTGTATCAAGAAAGCCAAGAGCAACACACACTATTTTCAAATCAGTCCGTGCTTCCCTGAGGGCTATTAACCCTTATAGCCGCTCCAGACACTCTGTTCTGTAAATTAAAGAGATTGACTCGACGAGTCACAGTTAAAGGATGACATCTCCCCAAAGGGTTTGAGCTTTAAACAGCTTTAATGGGTTTGTTTCTCTTCCTTTAAAAAATTGGCGCATACACCGTAAATCTGCACTGCCCTGTCCGAAATGGCTGATAAGAACAGAGCATTGTGTCGGTGGTATCACAGGGGAGCAGTAACTCAGCATGCTATTGATAACGCGGCTGTATACATCGACAGAGCTGACAGATGACACGACAAACCTTGTCCCCTTCCTCCAGACCCTCAGACACACTGTCATCTCTCTGGCAATTAAAGCTCAAGAGTCCAAGCTCCAAGAGTAGCTAAATTTATTTCCCAGCAAAGGCCCAACAATCACAAACTTACACTGTTTCATGAGCCAATATACTGTAGGTGCCATTTAGAAATTAACGGAATTCCTGAAATTTAAATTGAAGCAGCAAATAGAATGTAGAATTGTATTCTGAAATTGAATTTAAACCTATTTTTAAAATTTAAAACCTGAGGTGGTAACTGATTTGCTCTGATGCAGTTTTCTATAACTGAAATAAAGCTAAACTAAAATATAAATATTAATAAATAAAAATCTTAAACTTGTAAAACTTACATGTAAATTAGCCTTGGCAAATAATTTTTAAAAAGTTTAAAATGAAGTAAAATAATGACCAAGCTAAAAAAAATCACTAAAAATTACAAAAGCACATAAACTACTAGTAGTACTAGAACTTTAACTACAACTAAAATGAAAACTGAAAATATAAAACTATTAAGCAAATTCAAAATATTAAAAAAGTACTATAATAGTATATAAATAATACTAAAATGTCACTATTTCGAAGGTAGGAAATTAATCCAAAATTCAATTTTTGTTTCATTATTTTAAATAGTGTTTATCTGAATTTTTATAATTAACATGTTAATTTGACAGTCCTATTTGGTGTCTGGTGATGTGTAGTAAAAATAAACCCATAAACAATGACATTAATATGAAGTAGAGATTGTAAAATTTAAGTACGATACAATGAATATGTTCTGAATGTGTTTAACTTACTTGCAGGACAGCTGATTTATACCATGTATGAAATAACAGTCTCCACCGTTAACGCAGTATGTCTTCTCAGTTTCATTGCACTTCCTGGCATGACTTGAGCCCGGAGACAATGTAGTGGTTACTATAGAAACATAAGGACACACACAAACACACAGAAAGTCAGAGATGAGCATCATACATTAGTGACATTGTGAGAAATGTCTCAATGGCTGTATTTAGAATGCTAGCAAACTAGTATACCGCACAGTACATGCTGAGGAAAAAAGGTACAAAGCTGTCACTGGGGTGTTTTTGTACCCTAAGGTACAAAAGCTAAAATGTACATCTTTTTACCTTATTTACCTCTAAATGGTACACATTAGTACCTTAGACTTAGTAACACATTAGTAACAAGTACTTTAAAAGAACACAGTATAGTAGCTTATGAAAGAGTACCACACCAGTGACAGATTTAAAGAGTGTATATACTGTACATAGCTTATTATTTTTCAAAAAATACCATGTGAAACAAAATGCAGCAATGATAAACACTCTAACTGTAGTAAGATTTTTGTCACATGACTTTTAATTCAAAGAGCGGCAGCCAGTTCATCAAAAATGTCCCGAGTTCTTAAAGGAATAGTTCCCCAAAAATAAAAATTAGCCCATTGTTTACTCACCCTACATCCTAGGTGTACCTAACTTCCTTCTTTCAGACGAATGCAATCGGAATTATATTACAAAGTATCCTGGCTCTCCCAAGTTCTATCAAGGCAATGGGTGGGTGTTTCTCTTCAACAGTCCAAAACAAGTCCAATAAAGTCCATCCATCCATAATAAAAAAAAGGGCGGACAGCGTAATACAGTGGTGTTGCGCATGCACCTGTGAGTCTCGTGAAAACCAATGTTTGTTTACAGAAGCAAAGGAAGCGAAGTTTCTTTACTTTAGCAAAGGAAAAACAGCCCCCTCTTGGTTTGTATCGAAATCTTCAGATATTTTTCCTTTACAAGTCCTTGTTTAGTATTTCTAATTTTTTGACCGTTGTTTTGTTTTGGTTTCTCCACAGTGCGTTTGCGTTCGTCACTTCTCACCGGTGCATGTGCAACGACGACGTCATACGTCATCCGCCTGGAGCTGCTTCCGTGTACGACCAGCTGGCACAAGCTAGATTAAAGTGATTATTATGTTTTAAATATGAATATTTTCTTACAAAAATGATTCAAAATCAGTTGGCTATAGGAGGCCTTTATTTACCCCCCGGAGCTGTGTGAGGCTCTTTTTATTATGGATGGATGCACTTTATTGGACTTGTTTTGGACTGTTAAAGAGAAACACCTGCCCATTGCCATGACAGAGCTTGGGAGAGCCAGGATAATTTTATTATTACAAATGTATTTTTAAAACTCTGATTGCAAGTTATATACACCTTGGACGTAAATAATGGGATCATATTCATTTTTGGGCGGACTAACCCTTTAACTCACGTAACACATAAAAATCAGTCTACAGGCATTCAGAGACAACCTTGGAAGTCAGGAAAGGTCTTGTTTTTTTTTAAAGTTTCATTACACTGGGAATAAATGGCAATAAATACAAGAAAATTCTTACATATAGTCCCTTTAAATATCTGATATTGATATTGATATTGATATTGCTCTCAGCTTACAGTACGCATGGAAGGTTGAGTGCATTGCATTGTGGGATACAATATTACACATAGTGTGCAGAATTGTTAACTAAAACTAAAACTTTTAAAATTTAAATAAGAATAAATAAAATAACATTTAATATAAACATTAGATAAAAAAAAAAATGTAAAAAGCCAAAGTACTAAAATTAAATTACAATTAAAGCTAAATTAAAATACAAGAAACCTAACAACTAATAATAAAAATAAAAAACCCCACAAAAATAACAAAATTTAAAGTAAGACCAAAAACTTAAAACACCATATTCAAAGAAAATTATCATAATGCACACAGTATGCATACAAAATACATTGCAGATTCTTCAAAAAATATTAGACAGTATACCATTCTGAAGACATCCAACATGACAAAACAGACGAATAAACTGGATTTGAAAAGTGGAGCAGAGGAAAATCAAACATTCATTTTACCAACCTTTACAACAGAATTTTGTTAAACATTCAAAAGATATTAAATATATATTCAAAAGTTATATAAGTATATCAAACTTCAGAGCAACTTTAAAGAAACAATTCTGTCATCCATTATGCATCCTCATGTTGTTCCAAACATGTATGACTTTCTTTCCTCCACGGAAAATTAAGTTTTCAAGCTTCAATAAAAAGGCATGGCCATAGCCAGCTATGAGGTGACCAAGGTCCAAACTTTTCATGTTAAAAAATAAAATTTGTTCTCTGAATGACTAATTTGCTGTTTAAAGTGGTCCTATTACGCTTTTTCAAATTTTTTTTGAATTTTAGTCAGTGTGTGGTGTGTATGTTTGGGCATAAAAAAGATCTACAAAGTTACAAATCTCAGTCCACTCCAAATGAAGATATTTTGTTTTTAAAAAAATCATTTTTGAAGAACTACAACAAACGGCTCCTTCGGACTACAGCGTTGTTTTCCGGGTGTTGTGATGTCACAACGCGGCCCATTAGAATATCATTAAAATAAATCCCGCCTACGGAAATTTTAATGGTTAGGGGGTGGGTACGAAAGAGGTGGGGGATTAGCCTGACTTTAGCAATGCAGCACGGAGAGACTTTTCTGGGAAGCTTCAATGTGTGGCTGGTACAAATACAAGCATTGACCAGACGTCGGAGACGTAATGTGCCGCAGACATGTGCAGTATAGAGGGTTGAAACACATGCCGAGGCACAGCTGATGTAACCATAAGCATTGACTAAAGTGGCCTCGATCATCTCTGGTGGCCGTGTCGGAGCCGTAACGCGCTGCAGACGTGTGCAGTGTGTGGTAAGAGATTTATTCTTCATACAGTGTAGCCACCTTCACTTATAACGTGAGTGTTCTTTAAAATGCATAAACTTGAACTAGAGTAGGCTAGGTTAATTAGTGATGATGTTCTTTGATAATGTTAATGTTCTTTGCTCATTTTCTATAGATGCTTTTTGAATAACTAAGGAAATGTAAGCTTTATAATTAGTAACTTACAATGTTTTTATTCAATTGTTGTTATGTTAAATACAAATTAAATCATATTAAAAACATTAGGCTGCTTTTAGCCGTATGCTGGAGCTGGTTTCGAGCAATGAAACTAAGTATATAAATAATTAAATAAATTAGCATGATAATATCATGTATCTGCAATGTCGCAGGCTGACAATAGGACCCAAAACTACTGTAGCGTCAACTGTACTTTAATATATCCTTAACTATAATGGAGCAGATGGAACTTGCTGCTTTGGCAAGGGGCGTGGCAGTACTGAAATTAGTGATGGGTTGTTTTTGAACGAATCTTTAATGTGACTCGGGACGAACGAGTCGTCTCGGGGAGTGATTCATTCAGTTGCGCAACATCCTATTAGGTTCTGTACTGAAATTAGTTCACCTGTTTCGAGTCTTCGGGTTTTTGGAGTCGTTCGTTCACCTTACGGGGCTGTCACGTGATGAACGAACGTCTCGAACCCGAAGACTCGAGAGATGAACTAATCAATTCTCTTTCCGGCTCAGACTGCATAGGTTAAGCTTATTGGGCTGTCATGCGATGAAAAAAACGCAGGTAAACAATGAATTAATATTTTCTGTTTCTTATAGCATTAGATTTTTGTTTTGTTTGTAGAGTGATCAATGTTTGTGTAAGCTGTAGATGTGTTAGGGAGGTAACACATAACATTTTAATTATATTTTGCTAAAATGAACAAAATGAACAAAAAGAGTCGAAAAAAGAAACACCATCTAAGCTGTTCGTCAATCGCAATGCACTGGGACAGCTAACCAATCACAACACGTTTCATTTTTTGGTAGGCGGGCCTTCATCAAATGCGGAACTAACCTAACCATTTGTGCCAGACTGGGGCGAAAGGTATTGTAATAATGTAAAATTATGTGGAAAAATAACACATTTTTTGGAACCACCAAGCATGAGAGTATGTTCTAGGGCACCCCCAAAACAAAATCAAGACTTTGTAAAAGAGCAAAAGAGCTGTAAAAAGTGTCTGCATGCATAGTTGAGTTTAGACAATTTGCAAGAATGTTTAGCACCTGTGGTATGAAAATGATCACTGCGAGACGCTGGCAGGGTGAACAAAGTTTAAGAGAGTTGTGAGTAAAGGCATGGGCGCACCCTCCGCTGTGTTGCCAGATCCAGCTATTATAAGTGTCTTTGGACTTGTCTTTTCCACTTAATTTGACATTTTAAAAAGTTGCAGTTTAGGATTAGTGACATCTTATTTTTATTATTTCAGTTTATTTTTTATTCGTATTCTACATTCGGTAAAGTAAACGCAAAAGACGTTATCAACCCTATCAAAAACAGCAGCATTTAACACTAGTACACAGATCTGTAGAACAAGGTTACAGAATGAAATGAAATATGCAAACAAAAGCCATGAAGAAGCCTATCTTACTTCATTCAGTATAGTAGTTACATTTTCACAGTCATGCTAAAAACATTCATAGGAGCACCAGACAATATCATCTATATAGTGATGGCTATTAATAAAAAACTATAATTAATATGTATTGTTGCATGAATAATAAATAACTGATAAAGTTATCCACCCCTAACCTATAAAGTATTAACAAATTTTGATGCATCCCTTCAAAACAGAGAAAACATCTTCCACAAACATCTACATGTCTGTCTCTTTTAGTGTTTAGTGAATATACTGAGTTGTATTTGTAGGAGTGCTTATAGCACAATTCTTAACCCCACCCCAGACCTCACTAATTTTCAAACCCTGATTATGGCCATTACTAAAGGACTAAAAACTCTTAACAGAAATTTGGATGAACTCCTAGTTTAACATCACTGTAACAGAATTATTCCTGCCTCTATCTGTACACAGCACTGCTAAATATTTCTCCAATATGGCAACAAAACTGAAGGACTGCAGACACACACACACACTTCCACAAAACACTGTATCATTCTGTATATAAACTAGAGTGAGACACACACTGCCAAATACACATGGCAGATGGGAGGATGTTCTCGCAGGCATCGCTGGCTCACAGCCACACCGAGGGTTCAGATTTTCTGCAGTGTGTCAGAGTCACGCAGAATCAAGCTGCGTACTGCAAACACCAGCACATCACATCTGGATCTCTGCAGCCAGAGACACGGGGAATCCGTGATCCAATCGTCTGGCCGGACAAAGAGCCAGACGGAGATAGTCAGAGAGAAACAGTCAAGAGTGACAGATATAAAGAGGGAGAGGGAGAACACTAGAATGCTGCACAGCAATGCTATCTTTAAAAACAGTATGTGAAGCTACATGCAGTATGTACTAAGGTACAATGTTGTCACATTACATCACTTACATGGTTAAAGGATTAGTTCACTTCTGATAATTTACTTTTCTTTCTTCAGTCAAAAAGGAAAACATTTCAGGATTTTTCTCCATATAGTGGACTTTAATAGGGATCAATAGGTTGAAGATCCAAAATGCAGATTCAGTGCAGCTTCAAAGGGCTCTACACAATCCCAGCCAAGGAATAAGCGTTTTATCTAGTGAAATGATCGGTCATTTTCTAAAAAAAAAAAAAAAATGTAACTTTCTAACCACAAATGATCGTCTTGACCTAGCTTGACTTCACGCATTACGTAATCACATTGGAAAGGTAACGTAGGTGACGTACAGGGAGAAACCGACACAGTGCTTACAAGGCGAACGTGCAAAGAAAGTCAAACACCCTTTACAATTTTGAAGTTTGAGGAGAAAATGAGATGGAGTTTTCACCCTACCCTACACAGACGAAGAACTAAGCATGCGTGACCTTTCCAATGTGATTACGTAATGCGTGAAGTCGCATATGCGCATCGCAGAGCTAGTGTAAGACTAGCATTTGTGGTTAAAAAGTATATAATTTTTATTTTTGTTTTTAGAAAATGAGCGATTGTTTTGCTAGATAAGACCCTTATTCCTTACTGAAGCTGCACTGAAACTGCAATTTGGACCTTCAACCTGTTGGCTCCCACTGCTATATAGAGATAAATCCTGGAATGTTTTCCTCAAAAACTTTCTTTTTTTTTTTTTGACTGAAGAAAGAAAGACATGAACATGAGTAAATTGTCAGGAAATTTTCATTCTGAAAGTGAACTAATATTTTAATTTAGGTTAATTCGAGGTTGTTTTCTGCTTTTGATCCAATTCAATATAAGAATGTGTAAAACTACAATCAAATGATAAATCAAGAATGTTTTACAAATGGCTTAATGGAATAGTTTTCTCAAAAATGAAACTATGCTGAAAATTCATCATTCATCACTTGTAACCAGTGCTTGATCTGCACATATTTCTCTCCTGACTCATATTTTAGTCTAAAACATCTTACTGATGAATTTGTTTCTTACAAACTAACAACAACAGTTTTTTACTTCACAAGATATTAACTGACGGACTGAAGTCAAGTGTATTATTGTGATGTTTTTATCAGCTGTTTGGACTCTCATTCTGACGGTACCCATTCACTGCAAAGGATCCATTGGTGAGCAAGTGACGTCACGAGTGAATACATTTTCAGCATTCGTTTTTGTGTGAAATTGAAAGGTATCCTGTTATGAAAATAAGCATGGCTATTTAGCATTTTAATCCAATTTTGAGTAAAATGGTCTGAATTTGAGTCAAGGATGAGATGTTAAACATAGTCGCAAAGTCAAGCACACTGCATTGTAGCAGAGGTTCTCGAACTTGAACTGACATCATGTGCTTTGTGCACATTTATGAGCGGATGGTGACGGCTGTCACGATCACAACCCTTTCCCTCACGAGTCGCAGATCAAGAGAGCAGCCTGCGACGCTCGTGTCTGTGGAGAATGGACCAACTCTGATGAAATCCATGGCAACCGACCAAAACAATGTTATTGTTACAGGAAAGTCTTTGAATAATTACGGAAATAGGGACTTATACATTCCGAACACATTTGCTGATACCATAAGTATTTACGGTAGCTTTTCCCTGATGACAACAAATAATTTCATACCCATAAAAAATCCACGGCCCTCTTCCAATGTCTCCGCTTCCCTTAATTTGAGAACCTCAGCATTGTGGGATACAGTATTGAACTCAGTGTGCTCTGATGAATACTGCACATTGTGCCAAATGTAGTAGGTCTGTGATTTCCAACCAGTTATGTGGTAATTGGAAACATCAGAATTGTCTTGTTACAATTTCTTGCAATTTAAAAAAACAAAAACAACCTGTATTAAAGAAATAATGCTGATTAAACAAATATAAAAACAAAAATAATGGCTTTACACATTCAGTAGCTTTTTGCAGTTACACATATAGATAGACAGATAGATAGATAGATAGATAGATAGATAGATATAGATATAGATATAGATAGTAACACATATGGTGTGCAGACAGTGCTGGGATATGTTGAGTGTTTCTAGATTAATATGACATTGACTGAATCTCCTGCTTTTATTGCACTTCCTCCTCCCAGACACCAGTGGTGCTGGGCACAATGCCTGAGAGAGAGAGAGTGTGTGTGTGATTGTGTTGTGTTTCTTTCCTCCTGTGTACTAATTAGTGACGTCAAAGTGAGCCAACAAAACGTTCTAGTGCCATAAAGTTACTCCAGCTACACATCTCATCTGATGTGTGCAGTTTTAACTTCACATCACAGAAAATTCTGGCTCCTCGCAGCTCATGCAGAGAGTTACGCAAATGCACCTGAAAGGGTCCTACTTGACAGTTATTATTACAACATGTCATGCATTCATGTCATATTGGCAGTATCCTTTTAAATGGTACACCTTTGTACCATTTATGCCTAAATGGTGCATTCCAATACCTTGGAATTGTGACAGCTTTTGTACCATTTTTTTTTTCAAAGAGTTTGTATAGTGTCTTACAAATAATTTATTAATTTGCATGACGCATACTGGTCAAGCATGAGTCATTGGCTTTGCATTGGTAGATTTGTTGCATACAAAATATTAAAGGGACAGTTCTCCCAAAAATCTGTCATTAATTGCTCACCCTCATGTCGTTCCAAACCTGTGAGACCTTTGTTCATGTTTGGAACACAAATCAAGATATTTTTTGATGAAATCCGAAAGCTTTCTGACCCTGCATAGACAGCAACGTAACTGACAAGTTAAAGGTCCAGAAAGTTAGTAAAGACATCGTTAAAATAGTCCATGTGACATCAGTGGTTCAACCGTAATTTTATAATAAATAAAACATTTATAAAACGATAATATCCTCTTTGTGTGCAAAGAAGACACAAACAATGACTTTATTCAACAATTTTGTTGAAAAATTATAAAAAACAGTGTCCTTGGCCTTGAACGTGGTAGTTGTGCTACTCTCTGTACCGGGCCAGAAAGCTCTCGGATTTCATTAAAAATATCCTAATTTGTTTCCGAAGATGAACGAAGGTCTTACAGGTTTGGAGGAACATGAGGGTGAGTAAATAATGACAGAATTTTCATTTTTGGGTGAACTATCACTTTAATATTACTAATATACAGTAGTGAAAATAAAAATAACTTCACAAAAACATTAACTTTAAAGACTTCCACCATCTTAATTTCACAACTCAACAACCCGGGTATCATAGTTTCTCAAATACAAGTTTGCTTGGTCATTCATGTGCACATAACCCAAAATTATGATAATTATGATAATTTCCCTTCCTTGGAAGTTCCTACTTGTAAGTTTGGTAGTCATAATAATAACATCAGAACAGAAAACTACAAAATGAGAAAGAACTTATTCAGCACATCTATATTTGAGCACTACTGTAACAAATTTAAAAGCAAAGGAAGCACATTAGGTGCTTGCCCTAGAGAATCATGGGAAATGTAGTTTTGTTGCATAAGCCTGTCTCTTTATAAACCAGCAAGCTTTTCACTGTTCGTTTTAAACGACATACGATATGCACACAGACTAAACTACATCTAATATTCATGACAATGAAAACCTATAACTTTCAAAAATGAAAATGTCACATGGACTATTTTAACAATGTCTTTACTATCTTTCTAGGTCTTGAACGTGTCAGCTGTGTTGCTCAATAAAGTAGAAGACACAACTTTGGTGAGACCGCATAGAGTGATCTTGTACCGGACAGCCCACCACCTGAGCCCTGCCATTTCATAACGAGCTAATTAACTAATTAACATGCGCACACAAACACACAGCACAGCAAAGAGAGAGAACAGAGGGGCATAAAGCGAGAACGAGAGATGTCTCAGAGCACAATAGCCTGTGTCTCTAAAGGTCACACATCACTCCAGCAGGAAATGGAGGAGAGCAAAACGATAGAACATTCAACCCTTACATCTGTCTCAAGCATATGTCCTCTTCTCTGCAGTGACAGCGTGTGTGCTATCGAGCCGCTAGCCTATAACTGTTTCCTGTGAGACACACAAAGCGGCCAATCGCCCTTTGCACCTCAGTCAATTCTAAGGAGATATTTGTAATCTAGAAATACATTTAGTTCGAATCTATTAATTCTAAGGATTGGTGAATACGCAATATAATGTTTACATTTAAATCCGCATTTAGAACCTCTAACCAGATTTGAATCAATTTTGAATTTAAATCGATAAAGAATCTGAATTATTTGAAATTCATGGTACAGTTTTAAAGTTTTAAGTTTGAAGATAGATGGATAGATAGATAGTTGTTTGTTTTCTAATCAATTTCTTGGACAGTCCAATGTTTTCTGCAGTGTGCGACTGTGTGTGTGTTTGTGGACCATAACAGCATATGTCTTCCTCCACAGGGGGGAGATGGTGAGTTTATCCAATCATGACTGAAAGACAATAATGTTGATCAGGTGCTGCACTGGCAGTGCATCTGTTCTCCGCTTTAAATAGATCCAGAGAGAGGCTTTTAAAGACTGCACATATTTCCCTCCGTCCCGTAGTCCATCCTGGTGTGGCAGGATATTAGCTCCATTAGCCTTGGCTCTGAGCCGACGGATGGATGCGGACAGGCAGGAGAACATGATTCACGCCCCAGCGAGGGGGGTCGCGGGGAAGGCCGTAAGTCACACGGGGGGCCTGTACGGGGCATCCGATCCACTCTACTCAACCAGGTGCCGATCAATGACATTGAACCACTTACAGGCACTCACCTATTCAGACGCCACTCACAGACGTGTCCACCACGAGAGTGATCACACACGTGCAGAAACACGCACATGCACACGCTGCAAAAATGCATGAGGGGGGAGGAGGTGGAGGGGAACAGGACGGATGGAGAGACAAGCTAATGAAGAGAGGAGTGAATAGAGGCAGGATAGAGGAATGGGGGATCTGAAGGAGACACATTGTCAGGAAGGAGAGCCACTGACAGGAAAAAGAGAGAAAAAGGGGGGTAAAAAAATACGGTGTGTTTGTACTACAAAGTGTCTCTGAAAGAAAGTGCGATGTGCACTGTATACTGTACATTTGCATATGCATTAAAATACACATTTGCATAAAATTACGGTTGAACCACTAATGTCACATGGAGTATTTTAACAATGTCCTTACTACTTTTCTGGGCCTTGAACGTGTCAGTTAGGTAGCTGCCTATGCAGGGTCAGAAAGCTCGCGAATTACATTCAAAATATCTTAATTTGTGTTCCAAAGATGAATGAAGTTCTTACGGGTTTGTAACGACATGAGGGTGAGAAATTAATGACAGAATTTTTATTTTTGGGCAAACTAGCATGCTATTTGTAAGCTGTAGACAATAAACAGTACATACTGTGCAGTTGGAGTAAGCAGCACACTAGTACTCCAGTTTGAACACAGGCACAAGTTGACAGACGCTGGGCAGGGGTGGAGGCAGAGCAGCATGCGCAGGAGTGTGTTTTATGTCTGCGTTTGCGTCAGACTCATTAAGCTGAAGGCAGCAGTGCTGAGCTCTGGACGGTGGACTCATTCCTCATTTATCTCAACAGTAACACTGGATCCAGAATCATCAATTTAACATGACCTGTGTCCATGTGCCTTTGCGAGATGCGCTCATTCATACAAATATGTGTAGCAGCGCCATACAAAATCTGCAATGCATTTTTATTTCCATTATAGGTTTTTCTGAGTTAAATAAAATGATATGCAGGCCATAATACAATATTTATTGCGATATTTAAAATAAAAGACAAATTTTGAACATTTTAAAGTTAAATTATCTAATTATCTTATCTAATGCACATTTCAAGTTCAAAATTAAGAACTCCAACCCATGTTCTAAACTAAGAAAACTTAAAGGAGAAGTCCACTTCCAAAACAAAGATTCACATGTAATTTACTCACCCCCTTGTCATCCAAGATGTTCATGTCTTTCTTTCTTCCGTCGTAAAGAAATTATGTTTTTTTTTAAGGAAAACATTTCAGCATTTTTTTCCATATAATGGACTGATATGGTGCCCCGATTTTGAACTTCCAAAATGCAGTTTAAATGCGGCTTCAAACGATCCCAATGCGGTTGTAAACGATCTCAGCCGAGAAAGAAGGGTCTTATCTAGCGAAACGAATGGTTATTTTCATAAAAATAATACAATTTATATACTTTTTAATGTCAATCGCTCGTCTTGTCTTACTCTGCCTGGACTGTTTTTTTCCGGTTTATGACAGTTAGGGTATGTCAAAAAACTCCCATCTCATGTTCTCCCTCAACTTCAAAATCGTCTTATATCGCTGTGTTAACTTTTTTGTTAAAGGTGTTTGATCTTCTTTGCATGTTCATTTTGCAAAGACCGGGTTGGTACTTCTGCAGTGATGTAGGATGATTTTGAAATGATTTTTGAAGTTGAGGGATAAAATACGATTGGAGTTTTTTGACATACCCTAACTGTCTTGAGCCAGAATAAACAGAGTTCAAGGAGAGTAAGGCAAGACGAGCGTTTGAGATTAAAAAGCATTTAAACCGATCATTTCGCTAGATTCTTTCTCGGTTGGGATCCTTCATTTGGGATCGCATTTGGGATCGTTTGAAGCCGCATTTAAACTGCATTTTGGAAGTTCAAAATCAGGGCACCATATCAGTTCATTATATGGAGAAAAATGCTGAAATGTTTTCCTCAAAAAACATAATTTC
>JAHKKF010527068.1:22158-44344 GCA_019740295.1 Labeo calbasu
TTATATGGAGAAAAATGCTGAAATGTTTTCCTCAAAAAACATAATTTCTTTATGACTGAAGAAAGAAAGACATGAACATCTTGGATGACAAGGGGGTGGGTACATTATATGTGAACCTTTGTTTTGGAAGTGGACTTCTCCTTTAAGTCAAAAAAAGACCTGTACCTGAACTTCAAAGGGGACTCAGCCCTCTTTTTGTTTGTGGTATACTGTCTCAGTCTAAATTACATTGACACTGGTGTTTTAGGAAGCCAAACAAATTAGAATATAAAAAAAATAATAAAAGTATTACCCAGAGGTTGCGTTAACCCAAAATTGTCCATCACTGACAGATTTTTTTTTTTATCAGGAGGCCGTCTGTCACTTTGACAGATTACACTGGGTGATCTATTGTAACTTGTAACAGTAATTGTCCTGTCCAGTTGGCACTCCAGTATGGCAGCAGAGCACTGGATCCAGAACAAAAATTAAACCGTCACAAATCTTTTGCTATGTGTTTGATTACGCACAGGCGAGTACCCAGAAGCTACAACGATCTATCACACCACATTCAAGAGCGCCAAAACAGTATTTATTGCTTGAATTTCCTAATGAAATAGACAGAATTTAAATCTGAGACCTTGTTTCATATCAAAAGTAACACAAAGCTTAGCCTGGTGCGATGTATTGGATGTGAGGTGCACTATACTGTTCAATCATCAACTGAAAACAGCACAGACCAAAAGATTGATTGGGATTTACGTATCAATACTGGTTCATAAAAATGAGAATATATTAAAATCGCTGTCACTGCAGGGTGTGGTGATGAACATGAAAAGTTAAGCAGTCTCATCTGTTTAACTGTTCTATTCAAAATAAATGTATAAGCCTATATTGTCCTGTAGGTTCGGAATTAAAAATGAAAATGTGAACAAAAGTAAAAGCAATTAAATGTGTAATTATAATTAAAAGATGAAAATTAAAATGACTGGTAATAATAAATTATGACGGAATTTTTATGACCCTGTCCGTCAAAATGACAGACAATGTTAAAGTCTAACGCAACCTCTGCTAATAGCCATATATTGTAAAACAATTGCACTGCAAAATAAATTAAAATGAATATTTCGTAGGCACATTATTTTTGCTTTAAACTACGGTAGGGAAATTACAATACTTCTTTCCTCATTTCTACACTTGAAAGAGATATTTTGAATTTGGACTGCAGTAACGTTACACATTTAACACGTTCGCTGTCAGCAATTCTGCACTTTTAAGCTTTTATTTTGATGGAAACAGGCAGTAGACCTTTTATTTTAAAGGAAATCTCTAGCTTCAGTGAAAACAGGCTCACAAAAACGTGTCTTACTACAAATGTAGTGAAATGCCGTAATCATCTGCCATGAAAATAATGCATAACAGGTGGCCGTTGCATTCCCAAACGCGTGCTAAACTCACAGCACATGCAATAAACGAGTTCACTGCATTCACTTTAAACGGAGCCGTTCTAAAGCTCGGAAAACACCGGATCACAAGCTAATCGCCTGAACGAAGTGCGCACTTTGCTTTGAAACGCACAGCGAAAACTGACTTTATTAAGCCATATCGTGCTTTTGATTTTATTTTATTTTTTGATCGTTTGACAGATACTGTGCCAAAGCATAATGGCCTGAAACACAACTTTAAAAACATATTTTACATATTTAAATATATTTTAAAAATGACACTTTTTGCCCGGAAGACCTATCACTTTATATTGTCACGTGACCACGATAATATCGAGACTATTGATAACATTACAGTTGAACCACTGATGTCACGTGGACTCTTTTATCGATGTCATAACTACCTTTCTAGATCTTGAATGTGGTAGTTGCGTTGCTGTCTATGCAGGGTCAGCTCTTGGATTTCATCAAAAATATCTTATGGTCTTAAGGTCTTATGAGTTTGGAACGACATGAGGGTGAGTAATTAATGACAGAATTTTCATTTTTGGGTGATCTATCACTTTAAATTTGTGCACACAAAACTACCAGAAGATTTGGAATATGACCCATATGGACCATTTCTACCAGTGTGAACATTCTGCTTCACATCTCCAAATGTGTTCCTCAGAAGAACGAAAGGCTTTGAAACGACATGAGGGTAAGTATATAATGACAGAACTTTGATTTTCGGGTGCACTGTTCTTTTAAGAGCACAAATAGGGTCAATTGTGGTTGCGGCTGTGTGTGTGTATTTTGCGTTAAGTATACTTGGCGCTTGTATCTGACAGGCTCTTGGCATTGCAGCTGAAGAACTCAGCGGCCTGAGTCCAGCTGGGTCTCACGTCACACACAAACATATACACAAAGATGTAAACACACACTCCTCCTAAATGACCCGTCTTCAAGGACGTTCTGCTTTAGCTAGCGCAGTTGTTGTCCTGTTTTAAGACTCACACAGGCGCACACCTTTACTCTATGCTCTCAAATACTGCAGAGCTTTACCCTGGTGACCCCCCATATGGCCACTAGAGCGTCTCTCTCTCTCTTTCTCTTTGTCTCTCGGGTGTCTGTGCTGTTATATATAGCAGATATCTGTGCACTTATGGACTGAAATGCTTGCTGTTCCTGGAGTGCAGAATCTGCCAAAATGACACAGTTTATCTTCATTAAGCACAGAGAGTTATCTGCAGATATTCACTGAACACACACACACTGACAGTGTCACAAAACATTTCCTCACTGACTCCCAAACTCTAGACATGCATATAGCACATGTAAACACACCTTTTCTCTTTATCTCTCACACAAACATCCTGAAAGGACTACATAATAGAGCTCAGATTATTAAATAAGTCAATTACCCCTCAGAACACAGGAACAAACACACACATACACATCCAAGTCTGAATATGTAGACAGGGACATGCCGACATACCTTCCTTCCTTCCTTCCTTCCTTCCTTCCTTCATTCATTCATTCAATCTTTCATTCATTCAATCGGGAAGCTTGTTTTAGGCATGGGACAAAAAAAAGGAGGTAATTGCAATTTTGTATCTGTTTTTCTGAATTCTTATTTCTCAGAATTTTGACTTTCTTTTCATTTGCAGGTTTTGCAGGATACAACCTCAGAATTGCAAGAAATGTAAATTTTGTGAGATGTAAGGATGTCAGAATTTCAAGAAAAAATGTAGAATTGCAGAATTGTGACTTTGTATATTGCAGTTCTCACTTATTCCTTTGAATTCTGAGTTTATATCTTGCAATTCTGACTTTTTTCTCAAATTGTGACACAGAAAGTCGCAAATACCGTTTTTATTTATTCATTAATTACTATATTATATCATATCATTATTTGTTCTGTGGCAGAAATTGGCTTCCATAACTCTCATTCTTCACTTGATCAATAATTAAAAAAAATGCAGTTAAGAGTTTGCACTGATTCTTTTTTTATCTATTTTTTTTTTTTCATGACATAAAGGGTAAATAAAATATTTCATCTTGTTTAAGCAAGTGATTTTCTGGCTTTTTTTTCTCTATTGTTTTTATTAAAAAAAAAATATTTTAATTTTTATGATTTTATTCATTTTGAGCTTTTCATTAACTTACAAACCCCAGTTTGGAAAACCCTGAATTGGTCCATCTATTCACTCGCCTGTTCACTCATTTATTCACTGTTTCATAATTTTTTTTATTTGTTTATATCTTGCAATTCTGATTTTTTTTCCCTCAGATTTGTGAGAAAAATAGTGCAAACTGTGAGATAAAAAGTAACAAATACTGTTTTTATTTATTTAGTTATTTTTTTTTGTTTCATGTCAGAAATTGGCTTCCACAATTCATTCATTCATTTGATCAATCACTTAAAAAATACAATTAAGAATGATTTAAATTAATCTATGGATTCCCAAACTTTATTTTTTTTTCATGACAAAAAGGGTAAAATAATAAAATATTTCATCTTGTTTAAGCAAGTAAAATATATATAAAAAATACATTTTCATGATTTCATTCATTTTGAGCCTTTCATTAACTTACAAACCCTAGTTTGGAAACCCTGAATTGGTCCATTTATTCATTTGCCTGTTCACTCATTTATTCATTGTTTCATTTTATTCATTTATTCAATTCATCTTACTGTAACAATAAAGAACCTGAATCTTTGATCACTCATTTAATTTACACATTTATTCACTCATTCATTTACACATTCATTCAAATAATGTTATTTTAGCTTGTTGTATAATCACAATAAAGAACTTAAATCTCAGATTTGTGAGAAAAAAAGTCCAAATTGTGAGACAGAAAGTCTCACGTTTTTTGCTCCATGGCAGAAATTGGCTTCCACAGTTCATTCATTCATTCATTCACTTGATCAATAATTGAAAAAAATACAATTAAGAATTTGCACTGATTAAAATTAATCTATGCATTTCCAAACTTTGTTTTGTCAGCTGAACCTCTTAGAACTAACGTTTTTCATGACATAAAGGTAAATCAAAAAAATATTTCATCTTGTTTTAGCAAGTGTTTTCTTTTGATTGTTTTTATTTTTAAAAAATATTCATTTTAATTTAACATATTTATGATTTTATTCATTTTGAGCTTTTCATTAATTCAAAGCCCTGAATTGGTCCATTAATTCACCCACCTGTTCACTCATTTATTCATTGGTCTGTTTTATTCATTTATTCAATTTATCTCACTGTAACAATAAAAAGCCTAAATTTTTGGTCACTCGTTTAATTAATTTATACATGTATTCACTCACTCACTCATTTATATAATGTTGTTTTACCCTGTTGTCCCTAGTAAAAAAGTAATAGATTTAAAATGCATTTATTTTATACTAAGTATATAAGTCTATTAACATACTGGCATATCACTTGAGACTTACTGATATATAAATGATAAATAAGTTGTAATTAAACTTTATTTGGAGATCTACTTATGCACAATGCACATTTCTTAATATTAAACCTTAAACATGTTTCAGTGTCACTACTGATGAGGATTGTATGATCTTTAAATAATATTGGTTAATCAAATATAATGAAGTATATTTTTAGTTGGACTTCAGCACTACTTCCGCACAATTAAGTACAAAATTAGTCATTCCAATTTAGCAGACTTGAAATACACCAGTTTAGTATAGTGAAAGTACAATTGCAGTGTATTTTTATTAAGTACATAATATGTAAATGTATTTGTAGCATACTTAGCATGAAACAAATGTATTTAAAATAGATTTTAGTGTATTTACTTTTCACTAGGGGCACAATCACAGTAAGGAGCTTTTATTGATTTGTTCTCTCATTATCCTGTCCACTAAATCATAGTTTACGTACATATTCATTCAGAACTCACTAGATTCACAATTTGGGGGAAAAATATATATATTTTTTGCACAAAAAAATTAAGATTTCAAAAAGGTTTAAAAAGAGTACTTTTTGTAAGCTCTAGGTTTGCTGTACTTGTTTGTAGGACTGCACAATTTGGGCAAAAATATATTTGTATTATATATATATATATATATATATATATATATACATATACATATGTATATATACACACACACACACACGCATATATAATCCCTAATTTATTTTGTCGATTCCTTTAGTCATTCTTTCGTTCATTTATTCTTTTATCATATTCATTCTCTCAGTCATTCGTCTATTCTTTGTGTCCATGAGACTCTGCTGACACATCAGATAATGGAGGGGTTTGGTGGAGAGCTAGAGGACAAAGTTGAGAGAGGGAGAGAAAGACCCTATATCTCAAACCACTCAACCATTACTGCCCTTAAGATGGGCTGGATGGAGCTCACATTAGTTACACACTCACACACACACACACACACACACACACACTAACGGCACATCAAACGCCTCCGGCTGATGTGATATACTCCAGAGACTGAAGCAGGTGGGGAGATCTGTGAGTAAAACAGCAGATGAGAGAGGTGTGTTCTCCACAATAACACCCAAACTCACAAAACAGACATGAATGCTGCCTCAAATCCACAAATCCTCAAATCTTATGGCTGTGTGCTGTTACACTTCTATTGCGTTTCTAATGGTCGATAAAACAAGCAAAACAATCCTATAGACTTACTGGATGGATCCAAGCCATATCATAGAGGGGTGAACCAACTAGCAACTAGCCAAAACACCCTAGAAACCACCTAGCAACACCCTAGCAACCAATCACAGGATTCTAGCAATCACCTTGCAACTGCCTAACAGGCATTCAGGCATTCGCAACACTCCATCTACCTGACAGTGAGTGTTTCACACACAAGCACCATTATGGATAGGAACTGTGAGGAATTTCATGATTCTTGGTCCAATTCTGATTCCATATAAAGAAGAGAAGTGTAGTTCACTTCTAGAACAAAAATTTACAGATAATGTACTCACCCCGTTGTCATCCAAGATGTTCGTGTCTTTCTTTCTTCAGTTGTATAGAAATTATGCTTTTTGAGGAAAACATTTTAGGATTTTTCTCCATATAATGGACTGATATGGTGCCCCAAGTTTGAACTTCCAAAATACAGTTTAAATGCGGCTTCAAATGATCCCAAATGCGGTTGTAAACAATTGAGCCGAAGAAGAAAGGTCTTATCTAGTGAAACCATTGGTTATTTTCATTAAAAAATACAATTTAAATACTTTTTAATCTCTAACGCTCGTCTTGTCTTGTTTTAGCCGGAACTCTGTGTATTCTGACTCAAGACAGTTAGGGTATGTCGAAAAACTCGTATTTTCTCCCTCAACTTCAAAAATCATTTCAAAATCATCCTACATCGCTGCAGAAGTATCGACCCAGTCTTTGCGAAGTAAACATGAAAAGAAGATCAAACACCCTTAACAAAAAACAGCGATATAGGACGATTTTGAAGTTGAGGGAGAACATGAGATGGGAGTTTTTTGACATACCCTAACCGTCACGGGTTCAGGCAGAGTAAGACAAGACGAGCATTTGGCATTAAAAAGTATATAAATTTCATTATTTTTATGAAAATAACCAATCATTTTGCTAGTTAAGACCCTTCTTCCTGGGCTGGGATCATTCACATTTGGGAACGTTTGAAGCCGCATTTAAACTGCATTTTGAAAGTTCAAAATCAGGGCACCATATCAGTCCATTATATGGAGAAAAATGCTGAAATGTTTTCCTCGAAAAACATAATTTCTTTATGACTGAAGAAAGAAAGACATGAACATCTTGGATGACAAGGGGGTGAGTGCATTATCTGTAATTTTTTGTTCTGGAAGTGGACTTCTCCTTTAATAATTCTGATAATTCTGTGCTTACTGCATTTACTGCCATCAGACGTTTGACTTTAAATGAAGAGAGCATTTTAAGTTTCAACAGAGCAGATAAAACGAATCTGAAATAGTTGTAACACAATGCCTATAAAACATGTGTCCGCACAGACTTTTTACAGACAGCCATAAATATGCAATATGAAACTTGGTCCAAATAATAAATTAAATAAAAATCATTTGGTTCCATTTTTTAGAGGAAAAGATTCTGAATAGGAAGACCACTCACATGCAGTTTAGTTTATCTGTCCAGAGCTAAAGAGATGACAAATTAGCTATAAATGCAACATTAGGTCCATACAGACATCTCACAAAGCACATAAAGTGCACACAGAAAAATCTGCTCCATCATGAGCAGGTGCGCTGGTCTCCTGTGACTCTCAGCCGTTTGCAATGAGGGAAATAATGGAGCTCTTACTGCTTTGGACGCTGACGTAGCTGGTGGCGTTCTCTCTGCCCAGCGAGTTCTCTGCCACACAGGTGTAGTTCCCAGAATCCTCCAGTCTCACTCTGCTGATGTGAAGCTTTGAGTTTTTCCTGCACAAAAGCGGCCGGGACACAAAGAAAGAGAGAAATGGAGAAAAACATCAGGTTATATGAGGGTAGAAATTTAGAGCCAGATTTACTAACAGCTTGCGCCAGCGCAAACCATCTTTTGTGCTGTCAGGACTTACTAAAGGCACGCAGTGAAGAATTAGCGCTGAAAAGGCATGGACACAGTTATTTTTACACCTGACCTTATTGAATATGCATTTGTAGGAGTTTCCCTTTCCGACACAAAATTTATAGGATGAGAGTATTAAAATGAATCACGCAATGTGATTTACTAACATTTGCACACGTCAAATTACTGGTATTTGCGTCATTATTTAACGCCGAAAAAAGCATGTATTAAAGCAGCCGGTAATTTGTGCTGTTCTTGGTAGACTGCGCTAGTCATTATGGAAATGATCTGGCTGTGTCTGTGTTTTTTAATGTGTGCGTTGTCAGTAAATCACAAGCAGAATTTTCCCCTTTCATCTGCGCTTTTATGGAATTGCACTGTAATGCTAATTTGGCCTGTTTTTAGTCAATCTGGCCCTTAAAGAGAGAGCGAAAAAGAAAGCACTGGTAGAGACTGAGTTCTTTACTTTAACTAGTTTGTGAATGTGTATTTGCTATTCATCCCAGAAGGGCACGATCCTGGATCACCATGCTGTTGGGCCTAGAACAAAATTGCTATCAACCAATCAGATTGTAGGATCATATGCTGCGTTCCAACTCGAAAGTCAGAATTTCCAACACTCTGTTTGAAAAAGTGCAATGAAATGGCACTTGCACTTTGGAAACTGATGCAGAAATCCCAACCATCTTGCCAAGATGAGGTCACATAAACATGCCAGCACAGAAAATGATGTTTAATAGTAAGCGAAGTTGCAACATAACATGATATAAAACATGTTTAACAAGCAAAGGGTTTGCAGAGACAAGTGTATAAAATATGGTAAATTGTAGTCACTACTGATAATCCTACACCTGTCAAATGCTAGCATTAACATTTTTTTGCCAACAAAACAAGGTTTTTAATAAAAAAAATCATACTTTTATTTGGCAAGGATGCATAAATTGATACATGACAGTAAAGACATTTGTAACAGGGCTGTGTTTAGACACAAATTTTATGATTCGCCTCAATTTTGATTCACAAGCTTGCAATTCGTTTCGATTCAATTCAGTTCATTATTGATTATTCTTGATCGGGTACAGTATACAGAAAATAATCAAGGAAATAAATCTTTCAACTAATGCTGTAAAATACACGAGAGTCAGTTGACATTACATTACTATAATATTGAGGGTTAAAATTAACTGATTTGAATAGAAACACTTAATTTACACTCAATAAAGTTGTAATACTAACTTCGCAATTACATAATTATATTTGCACATTTTTTTAATATAAATATTTAAATGGTGGCCATCATAAAAACTAGACAAATTTATTCAAACATACCAAATATTTAAGAACAATAAAATCTATAATGAATATGTTACACTGTGCATATGTTAAGCAAAATGCCCCTATCGACTTTTTTCTAGCTGATTAACGTTTTTATTATTACCAAATATGTTTTTCTGAGGTAAATGTGATGTTATGTGACATATTGTTTACAAGCTGTTATACTGACGTGTTTCTGTGGTTGAAACACTGATTAAGTGATTACATGAGTCAGGATATGGATTTCGGTAAGTTATACTCTTTCTTTTAACATACCTTCTGCTGTTCATTCATGTTTATTTTGCGCTGAAACCAGTTAAAGCGGAGGAAATGATCAGTTCAGCTTCTCTTGAACTGAGGCACTACAGCGATCTATCACACAACATTAAACAGTGCCAAAACGACATTTATTGTTTGAATACTGTAATAAAATCATCAGAATTTGAAATCTGAAACTGTGTTTAATTTCAAAAGTAACAAAGCAAAAGGCTTATTGCGATTTATTGGATGGGATGTGTGTTACAATGTTCTATTAATTAACTGAAAACAGACTAGACTAATCGATTCTTGGGATTTAAGAACCAATATTGTTATGCAAAAATAAAAATCAATATTTTTCACCCAGCCCTAATTTATAATGTTATAAGTTGATTTCTATTTCAAATAAATGCTGTTATTTTGAACTTTCTATTCTATCAATCAATCAACTATACACAAATGCATAAATATTAAGCAGAACAACTAATTTCAACATTGATAATAATAATATTATAATAATAATAATTTCTTTATTAAAATGATTTCTGAAGGAACATGTGACACTGAAAGCTAGAGTAATGATGTTGAATATTCAGCTTTGGCATCACAGGAACAAACTACAATTTAAAATATATTCAAATAGAAAACATAATAATATTTCTGTTTTTCCACTATATTTTGATTAAATGCAGCCTTGGTGAGCATAAAAGACTCAAAAACATGAAAAAATCTTACAAATCTCAAACCTCTGAATAGCAGTGTACTTATTACTGGTATTTATTAATTTAGCAATATTTTTCCATTTTTATCTAAATCGACTTACAAAAGAGGAACATCATAAGCAATTAAAATGGTTCACCCAAAAATGAAAATTCTGTCATTATTAATCACCCTCATGTCATTCTAAACCTCATCAGAACACAAATTAAGATATTTTTGATGAAATCCAAGAGCTTTCTGACTCTGCATAGACAACAATGCAACTGACATGTTCAAGACCCAGAAAAGTAGTAAGAACATCATTAAAATAGTCCATGTGACATAAGTGGTTTAACCCTTAATGTTATAAAGCTACAAGAATAGTTTGTGAGCAAAAGAAAACTAAAATAACAACTTTATTCAACAATTTCTTCTCTTCCACGTCAGCCTTCGCTGCACATTCACGAGAGTACCACAAAACTCGACGAACGACGTAAGGGTGAGTAATTAATGACAGAATTTTCATTTTTGGATGAACTATCGCTTTAAGTCGAGACAGTTCGAGATTAGTAGGAATATCACACATCTGACTTCAGGCTAGGATTAGGGTTAGGGCTGATTTTAGATAGGAATGTTGTTCCAGGACCAACAAAGGATGTCGGTCCAGGAATATGTCCTACTTGGCTTCATCGCATCATGCGTGGAGTCTCTAGTGGTGTCAATGCGATACTCGCATTGTCTCTCTGCCCTTCTCGTCAGGTCAGCATGTGGACAGCTCATTAGAGGAGCAAAGCTCTTGAAGGATCTCGCTCTGGAGCAGAACGCAGAGAAAATGGCAGCTGCGCGTATCATCCTCTGTCCTTACTTTACCTCCATCATTATTAAACCATCCCTGTCCACGCTGTCAGCTCTTTCACTCACAGTTCATCGGCGTAAGTGTGCGTACGGATGCGAGCGTGTGTCTCCGCAACTGTGGATCTGCAGTTTCAGCACACACACATTTGCAAAATTACACAAGGGGCCAGTGAACAGGCAATCCTGTTAGAGTGATCTGCTTTCTGTGGAAATGTGCACCTCAGCACTTTTTCTCGGAGAACAGAAGAGGACCGTCGCGTTACGGAATGCCCTGAATTCTCCTGTATGATTCCTTCCCTGCATTCCCAGCGGAGTATTGCAACATACAGACTGACGGTGACACACGCACTGAATATACAGCTACATGTGCACTATTGATTTGTGTTACAAACGGCTAAATGACATTGATGCAATGTTACTGCAACATGCACAGCTCAGCAACTTTTTATTTGATTCTTTATCCCATTTTACGAAATGCCGCTTTTCCATATATTAAGACATTTGCATGATTATGCAATTCTCACTGAAGACTAGCTTATCTAGACCCCAAGCGTATATAAACTTAGTCATATGTGTTTTTTTATTCCATTCTCCACCTACAGACGCCACTGAGGGAGAAAGTATTGCGTGTTCGGGCCCACGCACTCTCCCCTCAGATACGCCGGCAACCCACGGCCCCATTGCCAGAGAAAAGCAGTGAAGGGGAAGTTACCCACAATTCACTCATGGAGCTTCCTTGAGATGGTTGACCAGAGCCTGAAGCCCAAAGAGGAAAATCACTAATTTTGACTAAGGAGGAATAGTTCAGCAAAAAAAATTCTAAAGTCATTTATTCAATATAATGTCGTTCCAAACCTGACTTTCTTTTTTCAACATAAACGCAATTTTACTGCCTACAACTGCACAAAATGACACTAATGCACAAGTAAACTTCAATGCAAGTACACTACCCTTTAAAAGTTAGACTCAGTAAGATTAAAAAAAAAAAGAAAAGAAATTATTACATCTATTCAGCAAGGATATGTTACATTGATCACAAGTGACAGTAAAGACATTTATTATGTTACTCCCTAGCAGGCACACAATGACATAAGATGTTGATGTTTGGTTAAATTTCGGTTGTGACATCGGGGTGACCAAAATTCAATGTCAGTTCAACCTCTAATGTCAACATTAATTTGATGTCCAATACCGACGTCAGCTGGCGTTAATATTTTGTTGTTTTTAGGTTGTGTAACCAAAATTCAACCTTAAGTCAACGTCAAATTGACGTCAAATACTGATGTCAACTCGATTTCCATTCTCAATCAAAATGCAATGACTGTCCGACATCTGGTCCAACGTCAACCTGAAGTTTTACACTGAGGTCCAGTGCCTGCTGGGTCAAGATTTCTATTTCAAATAAATGCTGTTCTTTTGAAGATTTTATTCATCAAATAATCCTGAAAAAAATGTCATGGTTTCCACAAAAATATTAAGCAGCACAACTGTTTTCAACATTAATAACAATACAAAATATTTCTTAAACACCAAATCAGCATGTTAGAATGATTTCTGAAGGATCGTGTGACACTGAAGACTGGAGTAATGGGATGCTGAAGACTGGATGCTGAAAATTCAGCTTTGCATCACAGGAATAAACTACATTTTAAAATATATTCAAATAGAAAACACTTCTTTTTGATTGTAGTATTGTATTAAAATAGTTTTTACTTGTTTGATCAAATAAATACAGCCTTTTAAATCTTATTGACAAACTTGTAAATACTTTTCACTAATTTATGTGAATTTATGTATTCAACAATTTAGTACATTTTCATTAACTAAAATCAGGCAATTTTTCATTTAATTGAACATTAATGAATATGATATGATGAAATATTGACTACATTTGAAGCAACCCAGGCTCATTGGAAATACGTGCCTCTATATCCATTTCTGCAACACTGTAATTTCATTTCTTACTGAATGTTTCATGACAGTTAAAGTGAAATGTTTAGAGAGTCGCGCTAAAACACACGTTCAATACGTGACCGTGGCACGGTTTTATTGTGTTGGTACAGGCACGTATTGCTGTGTTTTTATTATGCTGCTTGAGGTACACATTGCTGCTGTTCAGAATTCAGATATCCAGGGAGTGTCGCTAAAAGTTAATGCTCTATCGTTTTGGAAATATCACCGTCACCAAACCCAACGCTCAACCTACCCGATAATGTTAACAAATGCAAGAATAATACAAAAACACATTTTTGGGAGCAGCCATACTATTTTAACCTTCTTGTGCAGATTTGAGCTGTTTTGTCAGACGGTAGTTTCACCGGGTTCGTACGTATCGCGTGAGCTACCAACCAAACCTACTGAATTAGAAAACTGAGAAGCTGTATATATGATGACAACGTTCAGAAGTATCAGTTTACAAATCATTCAGGATTGTTTTGAAGCCATAATATAATATTCTGCAAGTAACTGTGTGAAAATTAGGCTTTATTAATCAAAAATCTGTGTGTAAATCATACTTTGCGTGAAATGGGATAAAAGTTTAAAAAGAGTTTTACTGCTTTTAGTGTTTTGTACATATAGGCATGTTTTTTCAGTTGCTGCAGGGAAAGTGCATAATCCAATTTGTCCTAAACATGAGACATGCTTTTTATTCAGATGCCCATTTTCCACAAGTGGATATGACTCTTTAAGGCCTTAATGAAAAGTCTTTGGTTAAAATTTCTTAATGGTAGTGTAAAATTACACTTATTTTACCTTGTCAAATACAGCTCTGTTCAGAGAAAGCCGTTTTGGTGCATGTGCCTTTAAATGCTAATGAGCTCTGCTCACCCCTCCCCTCTCTTCCGTGGGGTGACGAGCCATTCTCTGAGAGACTGTAAACTTTAGCCACATTTGGGGAGTGTTCATAATGGTCAGGTTTATTTTGATTAAAATGAACCCTGGTGCGGTTCGTTTGAGTAAGTGTGAACGCTGCCATCCGAATCCTGGTGTGCACCAAACAAGCGGACCGAGAGCACTAAAAAGATGCGTCTCGGTTCGCTTCCAAACTAACTCTAATGCGGTTCGAATGATATATGAACGCAACACGGATCAAATACTTCTAAGCTAACCAAAAACAAGAAGTAATGACAAGATGCGACGCTATGCGAGATGATTTCACGAAGGGAACAAGCGGTGTATCCAAAACAAAATGAGCAGAGGGCAAATGTGGAGCAACGAGATGGGAAAGTGCCTTTTATGACCTCTTTGTGAGTTTGCAGGTGGTGAAAATAAAATCATATACACACAACAATGAGCTCGCTTAGTCTAGCAGACAGCATTGCGTGCGTTCAACTTAAAGCAACGATTTACGCACCTCTTCCTTTTGTTTGGAGTGTTCGGTGAGTTCTGTCACAAAATAAACGTCACTCAACCCGACCAATCAGGTTGTGAACATATCACTATGCCTTTAAGTTCAGTATCTTTAGGTTCGTTGTCAAAAATGCCAGTGTGAATGCTAAACGGACCAGGGCCAAATGTATCATTTTCCGTTTTGGTCCAGACCAAATAAACCAATTGAACCAAACTACAAGTGTGAACACACCCTTAGTCGCATTTTGCCATGAAACTTGCTAACTGTCACATTATTAGAAAAGCCAATTTGCAAAGATTCAAAAAAACCCTTATACTCACTTCTGTTCACTTTTTAGGTAAAACTGGATCACGAATTATTCACGCGAACATAGATGCATTTAGGTAAATCGGGAGGCACAATCCCTCCAAAAACGAAAGCAATCCACTGCGTCTTCAGCAGCTTAGATGTTGGGACTAAATGATGACTGCTATGTTCATTATTACATCCAGCAACAGAACATCTCAATCACTTAGGAGCCATTCTTGTATACTCCTGCTCCGGCATCAAAATAATGGCGGACTATTTGCAGCTCACTCAGAGCGGGTCTGTGCTGAAACGGGCGTATCAGTCAACAATCATGGGAGCGGCCTTGGTCTGTGTGATGAGAGAATGGCTTGATTTAAGAAAGCGGTTATTATTTATAGGGATTTAAAAAAAAAAATCACTGAGTGGATTTTTATCATTATAGGGTGGTTGTGTACTTACACTGCCACCACACATTTATGTTCAAACAAAATGTAAATGTGAATTTTAAGGGCTTTAAAATAACTCATAAGATATAGTGAACATGTGTAGTTTAAAGCGACTCACCCCGTCAGATGCTCTGACAGAAAGGCAGCATAAAATATATTTTTTGTCAAATACTGTAAAATATTTGTAGTTGGCCACTAAATGTGCCATGTTTAGAAATTTAAACCTACAAGTAAGTGTATTTTTATGACAGCAGTAACTGTAAAGTGAATTAGTCTGTGCTTTTCTTTTTATCTATTTTCATTTTTATTTTATTGAATTTAACTTCTGCTTTAAAAGCATTCTTTTTGTTTTTAGATTTTAATGTTACAATGTAAGAAAGTGATGTGATTTTAACCCTTTTTGCACATAATATATAGCATAGCCTACATAGTTACGTTCACTATATTTTTTTTCATAGCCTCTAATATGAACATAGTTTCATTGGACAACATTGGGCAGGATGTGAAATAAAAGTTTTAAAAATAACACATTTTATTAATCCAAATAGACAAACGTAGCAAATACTGAGATATATATACATGTAGCAATTCCACCAAAAATACTGAGATGTGACTTTTTGGCCATGCCACCCATCCCTACTTTCATTATATGAGAAAGAGCAGTGTGAACTTTCTTCATAATTTGATAAAGAAACAAAATCATATGGGTTTGGAACAACATGAGAGCGAGTAAATGATGAAAGAGTTTTCATTTTGTGTGAACTACTCCTTTAACAAGACGTCTGCATCTCTCTCCCCTCTGAAAATCTCCGAGTCTATTTACAAACTGGGACAATCTTCTGCTTGAGTTGATGGGAGATGTATTTTTAATACCTCTGATGCCAAGAATAGTTCTGCCAGCGTACGAGTAGTGTGTTTGCTTGTGCATCTGTGTATGTGTGTGTGTATTTGATGAGTCTTACTTGTTGGATTTGATTTTGACGTCTTTCCTCTTGCGGAGCTGGCTGCCATCTTTGTACCAGTTGAAGGAGGGGCTCGGATTGCCCAGGGCTTCACACTTGAGTGTCAACTTTTTACCTTCCAGGAGCCACTGAGAATCCATGGGCTTCACCTTCGGAGCTGATGCTGCAGACAGAGAAAACAAACAAGAGAGTGAGCAGAAAAGAAAAGCAGGTTTGCAGAAAAAGCACACATTTTTTCTCTTTAATACCTGCTGTTGATTTGCATTGATTTAAATAAAAACAACAGAATATATAATGTTGCAAAACATTACTTGCTTGCTAGTTTGGGGTGTTTGTTCCATCTACGTTCATTTTGAATTTTGTACACTCTGCATGTCAACATTCATCCCATTTGCTTTTCTTTTAAGGAAAGAGGAAACATCTGAGACAGTAATAGTAGGAGTAAACTATGAGATTCCTTGCGGTGGAGATTGACTGAGGTGACAGAGGGAGAAAAAAAGAGAGATTACTGGAGAAAGAAAAGAAGAGGGACGGATGGAGGGAGGGATGGATTTTGTCAGAAGAGGAACGGAGAGAAAGAAGAAGGCACGACGGCTAAAAAAGCCAGGAAACACGTTGAGAGACAGACGCAGACGAGAGGATGAAAAGAAGCAAACAGAAGAGTGGGAAAGAGGAAAGAAGTGAGAAACGTAAAAGCGTGTGAGAGATTAATGGGGCTCATCTTCCTGCAGTTTACCTCGGTAAAGTAATCCATCTAGCAACGAGAAACAAGCCCAATATTGTGAACTATGAGCAGTAATAAAAATACAGTACATTTAGTGCAGCAAATAATGATCACAGTTTACACACACACACACACAACAATAACAGTGCTACAGAGAGTTTGTTTTATTTTACACCTTAAGGTTCATGTGTAGAACCTGAGAAACAAAAAGGACAACAAAATCAACAGAAAACATAGGAAAATTATGTGAAACATATGTTTTTTTTTTTTTTTTACATTTTCCTCTCAAAATAAAAAATGACAAATGAATATACAAAGTTACCAAAATTTTAAATTAACTGAAACATTTATTCAAACTATAATACAATAGTATACAAATAATACTAAAATAGTACTTTACATTGCATGAAATTCTTTAGATTTAATGTCCTTAATGTTTTAGCTAAATTAAAATCTGTTCTGCTTCTAAAACAATGTTTGGTTTTAGATGACATCATCAAGTCCAGTTTTTTTTTTTTACATTTCCTCTTAAATTTCCATTACTAACATTACTTTTATTACTAACAGTACGATTGCTTTTACTTAAATCTTCTTAAATTAAATCCATCTTAAATGAAAAACTATTAAAATTTCAACATTTTGGGATCAGTAACATTTTTATTGTTTATTTTTTTTTTTAAAGAAGTTTATTATGCTCATCAAGGCTGAATTTATTTGATACTAAATCCAGAAAAAACGGTAATATTGTGAAATCTTATTGCAATGTAAAATAACTGTTTTCTATGTGAATATATTTTAAAATGTAATTTATTCCTGTGTTGCAAATCTACATTTTCAGCATCATTACTCCAATCTTCAGTGTCACATGATCCTTCAGAAATCATTCGAATATGCTGATTTATAATCAATATTGAAAACAGTTGTGATGCTTAATGTTTTTTTAGTAACACTTTCTTCAGGATTCTTTAATAAATAAAAAGTTAAAATAATAAAAACTAAAAAAGAAATCTTTTGTAACAATATAAACTACCAAAAGTTTGTGGTCAGTACATTTTTATTCTTTCTTTTTTGAAAGAAATCAATACTTTTATTCAGCAAGGATCTGTTAAATTGATAAAAAGTGATAGCAAAGATTGATATTGTTAGAAAAGTTAGAAAAAGTTAGACATTTTTTTAATAAATGCTGTTCTTTTTAACTTCTTATTAATCAAAGAATTCTGAAAAAAGAATCACAGGTTCCAAAAAAATATTAAGCAGCACAACAGTTTTAAACATTAATAATGAAAGTAATAAAACACCATATTAGAATGATTTCTGAAGGATTATGTGACACTGAAAACTGGAGTAATGGCAGCTGAAAATTAATCTCTGCATGACAGGAATTAATTATATTTTAAAATATATTAAAATTTAAAAAATATTTACATTTCACAATTTTTTTCTGTATTTTTGATCAAGTAAATGCAGCCTTGAGAAGCATAAGAGAATTCTTTAACGGCAATTCATATTCTATAAAAATACTATTATGTATAAATACATTCAACTTGAATAATATAGATTTATTATTCACATTATAATATACAATAAATACTATATATGTGACACTGGACAACAAAACAAAAACATAAATAAATAAGCTTTCCATTGATGTATGCTTTGTTAAGATGGGACAATATTTAATCTGAGGGTGCAAAAAAATATTGTGAAAATCGCCTTTAAAAACTGTCCAAATTAAGTCTTGGCAATGCATATTACTAATCAAAAATTAAGTTTTGATATATATATACGGTAGGAAGTTTACAAAATATCTTCATGGAACATGATCTTAATTTTGACCCCATACAATGTATTTTTGGCCATTGCTACAAATATACACTTGCTACTTACGGCTGGTTTTGTGGTCCAGGGTCACATATATTTTTTAAAGTTAATAAAGTAAGACAATAAATAATATATGTTTTTATTTTAATCTTATTTGTCCTTAAATGTATCATTTCTTTAGTCAAAATATGTTTTAATATTTCTTTCCTTTGATTCTGAGGTTAAATAAAATAATAATATTCCTATAAATGGAATCATCTTGAAACAAAGGACTTCAGGTAGATTTGGACTGAACACAGCATGTTATAGCCAATTCTTCGCTGTTTAACTGAATGTGGCTCCATCTGTGGTTTTCTCCTTCCCTCTTTCTCTTCAAAGCAATACTTCATTCTGTCACATCCAGTGAAATCACACCTTCTCGTCTCCAGATGCTTCTGACACACACACTGACACTCACTTTCTCATAGACACATACACTCCAAATGTTTAATACACACTTACACCTCTTAACTAAAACACACATACAGTCCTCATACAATTAATGCACATGTACAGAAGCGCAAACGCAAACACACACACACACACACACACACATATGCTTTCACTTCTTATCACATGCTTGCATGTTGTAATTCTGCTCACGTGGACCCAGGAGCACAAGAGGAAACCTTTACATGTCCAACAGAGACTTGTGGCTGATTGCTCTGTTAACAGAAACCCCAGAACTCTGCTCACAAACAGCACAGTGAAAAACCTCATTCTGAGTCCATCCAATCAGCTTCACTCATCAATACTAGCCAATCTGCTGCCTCGGCAACTCAGGCCACACATGTATTTGAATCTACCACCACTTCAGATCACTTAATTTGACCAGAGAGTGAAACCACTGTGGGGAATGTGATAATACAGAAAGACATGCGTGCATTCTAAAGGATGTGGGACATTTTATTATTTTTTTCCAATATTAAAGCACCTTAAAAACGATAGTTCACCCAAAAAATTAAAATTATTTCATTAATTACACACCCTCATGTTGTTCCAAACTTGTAAGACCTTCATTCGTCTTCAAAACACAAATTATTTTTGATAAAATCCAACAGTTGAAATGTTCCCAGACCCAGAAAGGTAGCAAGGGCATCTGTAAAATAGTCCATGTGACATCAGTGGTTCAACCGTAATGTTATAAAGCTACGAGAATACTTCTTGTGTGCAAAAAAAACCCACAACAAAAATCAGATGATTTATCAAAATTAAAACTTGCTCCGCAACAATGTTTGCTTTTGGATGACATCATCAAGTCCGCTTATTTTTCAACCTCCTGTTATACGAAGACACTTTTCACGATCGATTCCAGATGGATAAAATCAAGTCCCTACATTTCTACTCACTAAATACCGTTTCCATAAGAAACATATCACATTACATAGAAAAAACGCTTGATTTTATGTTATGAAAATCTGCAGAAAGGATCTGGTTATTCTCTCTATTTTTATTTGGACTTCTGCCACGTTTTATTGAAAGGACAGAAAAAATCCAACCAGACTCAAACTTATCAAAGCATGTGCATTAAACCCATTAAACCCCATCTACTATGGTTACAATTGCTTCTTTTGTATAAATCACTAAACTATCAGCAACACAAAGTGGAAGTATTGGGGACAGATGTCCAGAGGACAAAAGAATAAGAGGTGTTTCATGTTCATCATTGAGTTGATTTCTGCTTGATCAGTGAATCCAAGTATAAACACGCAGACACAATCGCACACTCACTGATAATAGTGACAGCTCACATGAAAGATGTCTTTTCTTCTCTCGGCCCAACGCTCCTTCCAGTCGCTTTGATAGTCCTGGAAGTCTTTTATTAGAAATAGTATTTCCGTTCCCGTTTCCACTCTCTCTTCCTTCTTCCACAGAAACAAGGCATGTGAGATGAAACTGACTGTCGGTCTATAATACAAGATCTGACCGGTTTCAACAAATATTAAGGGAAAAGAGCTCTCTTCCTTCTCCCGCTTTCAAACCTAGTTTAACTTCCTATCAAGCATGTGAACACATAATCAAGATTGGGGGATTCAGATGTTAAAGTTTAACAATTTGAAAACACATCGATCAGGCACAGTTAACATTTTTAAAACTGCAACATGTTCATACTGTTCAAAATAATCGGGTTGGTAAAAAAAATCTTATGCCTTCCAAGTTGCATTCATTAGACCAAAAATAAAGTAAAAACAGCAATATTGTAAAAATCGTTCAATGCCACGAGTGTGTAAATACAGAAGAAACAACAACGGAGTGTCTTTAAAAACCCTCTTTTGAGGGAACTACTTTTTTTCCGCCACGGATTCAGATCTTAGTTTGACAGTTTAACAGCTGAGCCCGAGCCTCCATTACTAATTCGAAGGAACGTTGAGTCGCTTTATTGAAAGCTTATTGCATTACTGTATTATGTAGGCTATAGAGGGTTTGCACTTATGTCACGATTTGGTCAATTACGTGGATGCGCTGACATATTGGCAATACTTGGATGTAAACAACAGCATGGACTGCATAGTTAATGTACTGAATACGTTGTTCTTGTAATTTATGCTGTCTAAACCACGGAAAAAATGTGTGGAAGCTGTTAACCCTGCTGAAAAAACAGGCTGGTCTTAGCTGGTTTAAGCTGGAAGTAGCTGGTTTTAGCTGGTCTCCCAGCCTGGCCAGGCTAGTCAAGCTGATTTTGGCTGGTTGTTCCAGCTGGTCTACCAGCCTAACCAGCTAAGACCAGCCTGACCAGCTAAAGAAGTGGCCAAAAGCCCTCTTAACCAGCCTGCTTACCAGCTATAACCAGCTAAGACTATGCTGAATGACCAGCTAAAAACCAGCCAACCAGCTTAGGCTGGTTTTAGCTGTTTTTTTTCAGCAGGGAAATCATATAGGAAAGGACCTACTAAGTAGGAAAGGACGCAATATTTTGACAAACTAAAGTTAATAGGTGGTAAGGATTAGGGGTGCAACGGTTCAACTTACTCACGGTTCGGTTTGTATCACGGTTTTAGAGTCACGGTTTCGTTACAGTTCGGTATGTGCTACGTTTATGGAAAAAATAAAAATAAAAAGTAAAGAAATAAGAATAATCTAACTACAAGCAACAGCACAAATAATAGAGTAAAGCTACAAATAAAATAAACTGATTTTTCTTTTTTTTTAAGTTTAACATTAGTTTTTAGGTATAGAAACTGAATAAAATGATCAAATGTAAAAAAGGATTGCATATTTTACAGTATAAATTGAAGCTTAATCTTTATTAAATTTACAAAAGCTATTCAATCAAGAGCAGTGAGTGATTTCCTTGTTGTTGCCATTTAGTAATTATTAAGAAATTGCTGTCAATTTAAGAGAATGCACTGCTCCAGTGCACTGATACTTAATGTTTAGCCAGCTATGTCTGCTAGGATACTTGCCAAGATGGGAATTTTGACAAATATTTGTGTGAATTTGTCCATTCAAACACAATAAAAGAGCTTAGT
>JAHKKF010527070.1:0-23593 GCA_019740295.1 Labeo calbasu
ATTTAAATAAAAACTAATACCAAAATAGTAATACAAAAATAATCATTAAAATAATCATTTAATTTTAATTAGATACAATTTATATACAGAAAATAAAGCAAAATGTAAATATTATTATTATTATTAAATTATTACTGAATTAAAATGATAAAACAAATAAATTATTAACCCAAAATAAAATGTATACAAATGAATACGAAATAAATTACATACAATTTATATACAGTTTGTAAATATTTTAAAGAATTATGAACTCTTATTATTGAATTAGAATTATAATAAAATGCTAAAAAATGAATAAAACCCAAAATAAAATTAATATGAAAACAGAGAATATAAAAATAAAAGATTATTTCAAATTAATCAAATATTTTTAAATAAATATTACAATATTATGCAACTAAATACCAAAATAGTAATACTAAAATAATAATTTAAAAATAAAACTAAATATACAATTTATATACAGTTTTTTACAGTTTCACCAATCTAGTGTTTTACAAGGCATCAAAATGCTGAATAAATAAATATCTCTCTCTCTCTCTATATATATATATATATATATATATATATATATAGATAAATGTTTTATTGTTAACTAAATCTAAAATGTTAAAAAATAAATTTCATTAATTAAAGTTGAATTCAAGTAAGATATTAGATATAAATATTACATATAAAAGATTAGATAGAAATACAGTATTAGCACTAAAACTAAAATAAAAAAAATGAAGTGAAATAACAGAAATATATATATAAAAAAACAGCTAATAAATTGACAAGCACATGTCAAAAATTAAAAGTAAAACAATTTAAAAAATTCAATTCAAAATATGCAGAAATACTATAATTGTAGTCCTTTTTAACTTAAAATGCTAAAATAATGAGTTTACTTAATAAAATTAGTATTCATTTTTATGAATTAAACTATAGTGGACCAAAAAGTTTTGGGAATTATCTTCAGAAATGCACTAAAATCACCTTGATTGACACAAAAGAAGTTAATTAGTTCTGTAGATGATGCTTAATCAAATGCAGTGACATCCAAACATTTATAAGTGTGACTTATGTATTCAAATAATTTCTCAGGCTACCGTACATCAGAAAACAGCAGGTTTCCTGCTAATAAGCAGGCAACATCTTTAGCACTTCTGCATCATCAGCACTAAAGCTGCACTTCTCAGAGAAACACGGCGAGTTCATTAGCAGCTCACAAAGTCACCTTCAGCAGGATCACCTTCCTTTACAATCATTAGAGAAATTCATTTGGCTTCCAGATTAATTAGCGTCTAATCGATGTTCCGGACGCCTGCAGAAGTGCTGCCAGAATCTGCCGTTTGGGATCCAAAGCAAATGAGGAGTTTGATGTTTCCTTGCATGCTAATGGAGCGCTGGATTTCTCTCACTTCACCCCGCTTTTCATTAAGTCGGGGAACAATACGTTCGCCGCTGCCGGCGGGACATTCTAGCCGCGTCTCTTCAGGCGCAGATCTCTGTGTCAGCGGGTCGTCCGGGTTGAATTACCACCGTCAGGTGTGCGGTTTTCTTTCTACCGCCCCGGGACGTCACACAGACCGTATTTCACAGGTGAAAGCCACTACAGACATCCTGCGTGTCATTCATCAAACGCTTGTCCCGGCTTGACTTTAACCTACAGGCACTACAAGCACTCTGTTCAACTTTCTTCACACGCGAGCGTACGGAACGAGTCGACCGGTTAAGGCGCAGATCGAGTGTGTGGTACCTTGTACAGCATGGCCAGGAAAGGCTCCAGAGGAACCGCCCCGCTCAGCAGGGGTTTGGGGTTCAGAGTCTCCGGTGCTTCCTCCATCACCCTCTTCCTCTTCTTACTGGGCGGCACTGGAGCGGGTTTGGGCACCGGCTACAAAACAGGCACACGCATAAATAAGAGCTAGAATAATAATTATTATAGGCCTGAGACACTTACAGATGTATGTAAATGCAAATCTAGTTATGCAGATGTCTGAAGATGCTTGTGTAAAGTGCGTTTTTTACTTTAAAGGGCCACATATTATACAAAATTACATTTATATTTATTCATTTAGCAGATGCTTTTATCCAAAGCAACTTTCAATTTGGTAATGCAACAAGCGATTCATCATAAACAGGCAAATAAACATAGGAAGTGCTTGTAATGCAAAGTTTCAGACATTGTTCAGATTAGTACAAGCTGGACAAAAACATTTTTTCCCCAAGTCCACTTATTATGTTAGTGGTGAAGCTGCTGAATTGGCCTTGAGATAAACAAGCAGAAATGAAGTGAAAAGCCTTGCTTTTTGTTCGGATTAAGAAACTAGGCTGATACATTTGTATTTAATTACTTTTGTAAGTAAGTCACTTTAAATAATAATTTTTTAATATTATTATAATGATTATCTTCATCGTCATCAATTATTATTTTATACATTTTGTTCTTTTTTTATCTTCTATCATGGTTGTGGAAAAAAGCCTTGCTTTTTAAAGAACTACTTTTTGTTTGGAATATATGCAGATACATTTGTATTTTAATTATATTTATTAATTATTTTAAATAATTCTTATTTTTTATATTTATTATTATTATTATATTTTTTATTATTTTTATTTAGATTATAAAACTACGCCATGAAATTGTATTTTAATTACTGTATGAATTAATTGTTAATTTTAATTATTTTTAAGAATTTGTTTTAAAAATATATTTACTATTATTTGCTTAAAAAGGATTTTTAATATATATAGAATAAACTCAAATGACCAATAATTTTACATTGTTAAAATTTTAGATTTTTAGAGTTTAAGTCATTTTAAATTATTACTATTTGACTAATATTATAGTAGCTTTTTATTTTTTTCTGTGGTTTTTGATTCACTTATCCATGGAAATGTGCATATTGTGAGAGATATTAATCATCAAACAAAACACTGACAATATTGCCATTACATTTTTTGCTTCTACCATTGTCTTCAAGGTTGTGATTTAATGAATAAATAAATTTGTTTCAAATAGAGATCACGATTCTCCTACGATTCTGAACTAAGCAAAATAACGTAATAAAAAAACGATTGTTTAATTAATTTTACTTAATTATTTAAAAAAATGGTTTGAATGAATGATTCAATGACTCACTCATAAATACTTCATTTGTTTTATTACTGAATGAATCAGCATTTTTAAATGAATCTCTTGAATGAATGATTCAATGACAAATTTTAACAGTCACTTGACGCCACCTAGTGGCAAAACAAATTAACAAACCGTATTTTAAGCATATATTTGCTCCGTTTCGAATGCTACCATAGACATCAATGTTTATATCCGAACTATACATTTATCCCGGTACTTCTGTGATAATATAAATGACTGCAAGACAGAAATTATACTGTGTGGTTGAAAAGACTGTTTCATACTGTGTAGCAGTTTCATACTGGATTTAAATGTTTCAGTATGACTATCAAATGTTTAATAAACACAGACGAATCACTGTCGTTCAGAAAAAAGATTGCATGGGTGTTTGAATCGAGAACGCGATCGATTAATCGTGCTGCTCTACTGGAAAAGGAGTTTAGCATTTTTAATTGTTAGAACGCCTGGATGAATAAACTGCAGTTTACAAGCCATGCATGATGCAACTGGTTATTAAGTGAGCTAAATATGCTTTAGAAAACGTTCAGAAAAATGAATGCATGACACGAGTCAAGGCAGGGTCAGCGTTTATCAGCCTGCTGCACTGAACACATGCTGTGTTCACACACTCACTGACCTGCAGAACGTGCTTGTTGTCCTTGGACTGCAGAACCGCTGACACTGTAGCGACAGAGACGCCCGCTTTAATCTCTGACGGCACCAGAGATTTGGCAAGCTGCACGTTTACCAGGAGAAAAAGAGACTGAGATAATCAGACTCAACATCGCTTGACCAACTAGTAGCATCATAGACACTGATTGATGTTGTTGTTTTTACTGATATTTTTTTTAAGCACACAAATAATCAATATACAGAACACATCAATAAATACTTTCTGACCAGTGTTGTTATAATAAACTAAAACTATTTCAAATGTACTTTTTGTTAAATAAAACGAAAATTAAAAATAGAAATATTAAATGAAAATCTTAAACTAAACAAAAAAGAGAAATGTTGCTTTGGCATCTAACTGAAATAAGTTTATTTCAATGCTAAAACTACTGCATTGAGATAAAACTGAAATAAATGATGTAGAAATGGAAAAAAAAGAATAAATTAAACTACAAAAAATTAAACTAAAATTAAAATAACTGAAAATACACAAATAAAAGCTAATTCACAATAATATAGCCATATATTACGTATATTAATTCTAAAATAGCACTGTTTTTGACATAATGAACATATGAAAATATATATAAAATATTAATATTAGATGAAAAATTCAAACTAAACAGAAAATTTGAAATTAAAAATGAAAAGTATTTAGAAATATTAACATATTTATATCAATATATATCGAACTATAAAAAAATGAGAAAGGAACAAAATTTAACTTAAATTGTAACGAGAAATATGAAAAAAACTAATCGAAATTTACTAACTGACTAAAATTAAATAAACTACTTAGAAATATTAAATAATAATAATAATAAAAATGACAAAGGGACATTTCTAAAAATTAAAATAAAATTAAAAAATAAAATTATAAAAAAAAAACAACACTAAAATAACACCATTTCTGACAAAATGTCCGTGTAAAAATCTAAAAAAATATATATAAATATTGATATAACTAATATATATAAACTAAAACTGAAATAAATACATGAAAGGTATTTCTAAATCTAAAAAACAAACTAATAAAAAATTTACTGAATAAACTCAACTAAAAATCTAAAAATAAAAGCTAATTCAATATGTGACTACAATATGTGACTCTGGACCACAAAACCAGTCATAAGGGTCAATTTTCAGAAACTGATCATATGAAAGCTGAATAAATAAGCTTTCTATTGCTGTATTGTTAGGATAGGACAATATTTGGCCGAGATACAACTATTTGAAAATCTGTAATCTAAAGGTGCAAAAAAATCGAAATATTGAGAAAATCACCTTTAAAGGTGTCCAGTTTTGATAGTAAATTTACAAAATATCTTCATGGAACATGATCTTCACTTAACATCCTAATGATTTTTGGCATAAAACACAAATCGATCATTTTGACCCATACTATGTATTTTTGGCTATTGCTACAAAAACAGCCGTGCTACTAAGACTGGTTTTGTGGTCCAGGGTCACATATACAAATATTGGATATTAATACATGGTACAAAAAACATTTGTGTGTGGTTAAAAATGACTCTTGGAGAGATTTATTCAGACCTCAGGCAGCAGCTGGATGCGCTCATAGCGGCGTTTGAAGGGAAGCCCCAGGACGGAGCAGCGGCGGTAGGCCATGGGCGGAGGCTGCAGCTCCAGCATCAGATCTGAGCGGTGAGGCTGAGCCGGAGGAGGCTGCGTGTACGGCTCGGGACACACCACATGAAGAGGCTGACAGGACAACAGAGGAAAACACGTCACGAGCCGACCGTATTTTAACTGACACACTCAGGACGTTTGACTTTCCAGTGTTCGGGAGGAACAGACTGTACCTGGATGTCCTTCAAGAGTTTGGACACCTGGTGGAAGTTGAGCCGTGTGTCTATGGGACAGTAAACGCACTTCATCGCCAGCGGCTGGTACGGAGCCAGGGCGTCCAGGTAAGAGAAGTCCGGCTCTGAGAGACACGCATCATTTAGAGTCAGAGGTCAAAGCGTTTCATACTGGAGATTAAACTACATCACATTCAGGGTCTGAAAACGTTACAAGTCAATTTTCCAGTACATTTCTCCATCCCAGTTTCCATGGCAACCGCTCTAGATATTCTAATGGTTTTCCACTGGGGGTTTTGCATCATTAGAAAATCATTATGAAAAATATTTGTTTGTAGAAAAGAAGAAATACTGCGTCAATCGATGCTAAAAAATCTCATGCAAAATATACTGTCTTATTTTTTCTTGATTTTAGGATAAACTGTGATCACAAATGACTTTCGTGGGTGCATTTATTTGATTAAAAATACAATAAAAACGCTAATATTTTTACCATTTCACAAAACTGTTTGATATGTGAATATATTTTAAAACATAATTTATTTCTGTGATCAAAGCTGAATTTTCAGTATCATCACTCCAGTCTTCAGTGTCACATGACCCTTCAGAAATCATTCTAATATGCTGATTTGCTGCTCAAGAAACATTTTTGATCTATGTTGAAAACATTTTTTTAAGGATTCTTTGATGAAAAGAACGTTTATTTGAAACAGAAATCTTTTGTAACATCAATTTTAATTAAATTTAATGCATCCTTTCTGAATAAAAGCACGAATTTGTGCTGTATCTCACCAGTGAAGATGATGGTATTCAGGCTGGATTTGCCCCAGAGCTCCATGAAGTGCACCACATCCCCGAAGCGCAGAGACGGGTGACCCGTGAACACGACACACGGCTGCCGGAACTCACTGCTGAAATCTCCATGAATACTGGGGTAATGTTTCAGTTTATTCGTCTGGATCAGCTGGAAAAACCAAGCACATGACAGACAGTGAACATGAAGCCTTTGTGTGTCAATACAGGTGTGTATTTTGATGATTTTGCAGTTTTTTTGTACCTCTGCGTGTGGAAAAGGCGGCTCGGGGAGATAGACCTTAGATTGCTTGTTCTGACACAACCTGATAAAAACACACACAAAGCAAGAGAGCAAAACAGCCAGAGAATGAGCTATTATTGAGCACTTCTATGGAAATATCACCGCAATAATGAACAATTACCATGGTAACCATAGTATCTGCCAGCATATTATCAAACCAATGTACTTTACTGACGCTTTCAGTGACTATTATGGAATTATTATTATTATTATTTTTTTTAAAGAAATCTGGAGTGGTATACATATAAATCTATATTTAATTAATAATAATTAAATTTCAGATTTCATTAATAGGACAATATGAATCAAAATGCCAATAAACTGCAATGAATAACTAATTAAATGAAAAAAAAAATTACATGATTTTATTAATTTTATTCTCTTAATTTAATATTTAATTACACTGTATTACACTATATTACAAATGTCTTCAATAAGACAAAACCCACAATATATAGCTGATGAACTAGAAAAAAAACAATTGAATATAATTTTATTTTATTAATTTTATTATTCAATTATTTAAAAAACACAGTTTCAATCTGATTAACAAAAAATAAATATAACTGTATTTATTTTATTAATTTTATAGTTCAATTATTAATTATATTTTAATTTTATATACTACAGATGTCTTTAACAAAACTCATCATGAACAAAATTAAATATAATTTTAATGCATTAATTAATCATTATATTTTGTTACATTATATTATATTATATTATGACAAGATATAATGTTAATGTATTAATTTTAATAATTAATAAATAATTATGATATTATTTAATATATAATTTTACAGATGTTTTTGATAAAACAAACCTCATAATATCTAGCTGATTAACAAGAAAAATATAATATAATAGAATAATAGAATAGAATAGAATATATAATTAAATGTTTTAAGTAATTATTTAATCATTGTATTATATTATTACATCATATTATAAATCAGTAAGACAAATTCAACAATATCTAGCTGATAAAAATATAATATAAAAATTATATAAAATATAATTTCATTTAAAATTAATCACTTTGAAATAAAATAATAGTATTATGTTAATTATATTATATTACTATTGTATTATATTATTATAGATGTCTTTAATAAGACAAAACCCACAATATCTAGCTGATAAAAATAATATAATATAAAAAAATATAAAAATATAAATATTAATTAAGTTAATTAAATTTTTAATTATTAAATTATATTATATTATATTATATTTTATCACAGACGTCTTTAATAAGACAAAACCCACAATATCTAGCCAATGACCAAAAAAATTAAATCTAATTTTGTATTACTTAATAATTGATAATGTATTACTTATAATCAATTATTAATTATAATATAATTTACTACTATTTCATAATAATATTAAATAAATAATAAATATAGTTTAAATTATATTATATTATATTATATTATATTATATTATATAAAAATAAAAATATAAACTATAAATAAAAAATATAATTAATAAATATTATTTATATAATATAATATAATATAATTAATACAATACAATACAATACAATACAATACAATATAATATAATATAATATAATATAATATAATATAATATAATATAATATAATATGTGACCAAACCTCCACAGNAAAAATATAAACTATAAATAAAAAATATAATTAACAAATATTATTTATATAATATAATATAATATAATTAATACAATACAATACAATACAATACAATATAATATAATATAATATAATATAATATAATATAATATAATATAATATAATATGTGACCAAACCTCCACAGTTTTACTAAAATAATAACTGTAGCAACTACAGCATTTTGTCAGAAACTCTACTTTTTGTCACGGGAAAAGCCAATGTATCTCTTATTTTTAATTTAACCACATTACTGGAAGTGACTGCATCGACCAGTTTGCGATTGTACCATTCTGCAAAGATCTGTGAGAACTCCAGCGAGCTGTTGGCCACAGGGGAGATGAAGTAAAACGGGGTGGTTCCCAGATTCGCTGAGTCCATAAACTGATACAGACACTCCAGCAGGTCATAGATGACCCCGGACGAATAACACGGGACCAGCACGTTTCCACCAGCACGGATCGTCATGGCTGTAGAGAAAGAAAACGCCCAGACAGACAAACTCTGAGTCAGACGCACTCTTACGTAACACAGCGGATTAGGCAGGTGTGTGAAACTCACCCAGGTTGCTGCAGAATTCTCCCAGCATGCCGTCCGGGTTGGCGGTGGGGATCTGGGTCAGGCCTGTCAAGATGAGGACGTCGCTGTTCTTCAGAGAGCTCTGCTCCATGGGCTGCACGACACAACAGACGTCTCAAAATACTTGAAATAGAAACTTGCTTCAGAATAACCCACGAATAACCCATGAAAATCTGATGGTTTATACCAAAGATGAAAACCCTAATGAGCTGTCAGACTGTTCAGCATATTGGCTATACAGGCAGCATCTTAAAGGAATTCACACATCTCACAATAGATACCAACAAAGTGTGTGTGTGTGTGTGTTTAAGTTTTTAATCTAATATTTATATATTTTTTTATAAGCTAAAATTTCTAGCTTTATTTCAGTTAACAAAAAGATTGTTATTATAATTAACAATTATAAAGAGACTAAAGATACAACTGATATCAATAAAGTGTGATGTAATATTTATTATTTTTTACTATTATATACTATTATTGTGGTATTTATTAATATTTTGAATGAGCTTTTTTTGTATTTTCTGTTGCTATTTTGTTCTGTGCTTTGATCATGTTTATTTTATTTTATTTTACTTTATTTTTTTTTTTTAGGTATATATATATATATATATATATAGTATTTTATTGTAAGATTTTATATATATTTTTTTATTTTTATATTTACAGTTTTCAGTTTAGGTTTTAGTAATTTTGTCATGTGCTTTTGTAATTTTTTTTTTTTTAATTTAGTTTTAATTTATTTCATTTCAGTTTTAGTTTTATTCATTTTAGTACTTAAACTTATTTCATTTCAGTTAGGCAACATTTGTAAAAAAAAAACAAAAAAAAACCACACACGACCAGTGTTATTTATACTATTTATTATTTATATATTATTATTGTGTTATTAATATTTTGAATTTGTTTTTATTTTTAGATTTTCATTTTGCATTTAAATTCTTTAGTTTAATTTGTAGTAATTAATTAATGCCTTTAATTTTTTTTGGGTTGTTTTCAGGGTTTTTTTTAATTATTAATTTTATATAACTTTATTTTTTTTTATTTTACTTTTAGTAATTTTAGTACTTTTTAACTTCAACTTGTTTAATTTCAATTAGTTGCCGATGCATTTTATTTTTTCATCTAATATTTAGATTTTTTTTCCAGCTTTTTTTTTTTCCAGTTAACAAAAAATATTTCTAATGGCTTTAATTTTAGTTAGCAATAACAACACTGGACTTTACCTACGATTGATTTCAATGTTGCTATGCCATGTATAAAAATCATAATCAACATAAACATTGAATAAAACAGTCCATTTTAAATTAAAAACTTATTAATACATCCTGCCATAAAATAATTACATTTTCTAATATAACTATTAATCTTATTTAATTTTTAATGAATATTTTAATAATATTTTATTATTTATACATTTTATGATACTTAATAAATGAATAATCAACATTTCTCTTGACTTGGATGATTTTTTCATGCATTATGGGACTGTGTTGTCTCTCAAGGATACATGTGATGGTGCTTCAGTCTGTCTTGAAATGCTGTGTCAGCAGTAAATGGCGTGTTTCTGCTGTGATTTGTGTGCGTGTGGCGTCACCTGAGGATGTGTGGTGAGCAGAGACGAGCCAGACACATAAGACACTTTCTCATAATGCGACTGAATGATCCAGTTTGAGCTGCCTAGAGAATATCCTGAACTCAGTGGCGTGACCTGCACCGCTCCAAACAACTCCTGACAGACAGAGACGGAGATTAGACTGAGCGTTTACACAGATTTATGCCTTTATTTTTAGACAGGAGTGTCAAAATGAGAAGCTCACCACTTTCTGAGAGTATCCCACCAGCTGGACTTTACTGAGGGCAGAATTGACTTCCTGCATGCTGTAACACTTCCTCCAGCTCCAGACGTCCACCGCATCCTTCAGAGGCGCTGGAAGCAACCTGAAACACAAATTCAAACCAATGAACATCAGTGATGCTTCCACTGACTATTATGAAAAAATATTAAAATTATTAAAGATATAATATTAATTAAGTATTAATATATTATTATATTAGAGATGCCTTTAATAATATAAAGCCACAAAATTAAGCCAGTGAACTAGATAAAATAAATGACATATTTTTTTAAACATTTAATCATTTTGAAAATTATAATTTTATATAAAATTATAATAATTACAATTATAATCAATGAATATCAGTGCTTCTTCCAGTGACTACTATAAAAAAAATTATAATTATTAAATGATTAATTCTATTATTATATTACAGATGTCTTTAATACAAAGCCACAAAATCAAGCCAGTGAACTAGAAAAAATAAAATTACATATAATGTTTTTAACAGTCAATAATTTTGAAAATTATCATTTTATATAAAATTATCATTTTATTTTAGTATTTGTCATTAAATATTCAATTATTAATTATATTATTACTGATGTCTTTAGTAAGAAAAAGTTCACAATATCTATCCAATGAACATGAAAAAATAAAAAAATGAAATATAATTTTATACATTTTATTTTGTTAATTTAACATTGAATTATTAATTATATTATTACATTACAGATGTCTTTAATAAGACAAACCCCACAATACTAAGTAGGTGAGCTACAAAAATAATAAAATAGAAGTTTATTAGTTTTATTTCAATTTAACATTGGATTGTTAATTATATTATTATATTATATTATAGATGTCTTTAATTAGACAAAATCCACAATATCTAGCAGATGAACTAAAAGAAAATTAAATACAGTTTTATTCGTTTTATTTTGTTAATTGAACATTAAATTATTAATTATATTACTGTATAACATATTACAGATGTATTTAATAAAGCAAAACCAAATACATAAAATATCAACTACAAAAAAAACATTAAATATGACACTTTAGTTAATTTATTTTAGTACCTCTGTATTTCTTTGTTTTTCCAGCAGGTGGCAGCATGAGCCTTTGGTACTCTCTCCATGAACGTCACCAACTCCTCCATCAGCAGCCTGAACCAAACACAACACATCACACCAATTGGTGAGTGGCTTTACTACAAGATGAACTGAACTGTACATTACATCAAACGAGGACTTAAATGTCAGCTAATGTCAGATCATTTAAGTTACATTCACTACTGTTCAAAAGTTTGGGGTCGATACAACTATTTAATGTTTTTAAAGTCTCATTTATTTGATCAATACAGTAAAAATGTGAAATATTATTACAATTTAAAATAAATGTTTTCTGTTTGAATGTCTTTTAAAATGTAATTTATTTCTGTGATGTAATGCTGAATTTTCAGCATCATTACTCCAGTCTTCAGTGTCACATGATTCTTCAGAAATCATTCTAATATGCTGATTTGCTGCTCAAGAAACATTTTTATCAGTGTTTGAAACTGAAATTTTGTAACATCTTAAACATCTTTACTGTCACTTTTAATCAATTTTAAGCATCTTTGCTGAATAAAAGTATTGATTACTTTAGAAACAGTAGTGTATATTGGTGACAGGGTTAGAGAAGCACACCTGCCGATCTGTAGGGTGGGTTCAGTGGCGTATACGGTCCCGGTGAACCCTGTGTGTTCGGTGATATACGGCAACGCCATCATGCAGTGATAGTTTGATATCAGGATCACGTCTATCGTAGAGAGATCCAGCAGCTCTTTCTGGAAATGTCAAATCGTTTCTTTAACAAAAACACTTTTTGATGCACAGACAAGACAGAAATGAGGGACAATGTGTTTGTGGGAAGAGCAAATATTTACTTCAGGGAGGCAAAATTCGGGCTGTGAGTCCACAAATACACGTCCTGAGCATTCCTTCAACTCCTACAACACGCATAACATATTTAAGTTATATATAACATATTTTTTTATATGTTTTTACAACATGTATAACACTATATATATATAACATTTTTATAATGGAAATATATTTTAATTAATTCACAATTTTTATATGAGCACTGTGATTATTCCAGTATCAAACAAGCACTTACTTTTTCCAGGTTTATGGCTCCATCTTTGGAAACCCACCCTGGGAGTTTGGATAATCTTGGACTGTAAATTAGCACAAGTTATTTTATTAATATTTAACAGAAAAAAAATGAACCACCTTAGCTTTAAATAACATGTTCATAAGATATCTAATTGTTTTAGTCCACTGGATGTGATTCTCCATTGCTTAAACACTACTCGATTTTTAGATAATATAAGATAAAGGATACGTAACTTAAGATATAATGTATGTTACATTATGTATATAGATACATAATATACAATATATGAATCTAATATATGTAAAGTCCTCATATAATATACAAAAAAATTTCGTTTTAATTTGTAATAATTGTTAAGTAAAACTAAAATATTTTGTGTGTGTAACTCTAACCCTAACAGCATTTAAAATGTAGTAAAAAAAAAATATTTCCACACTGAATATTTAGTCATTTTTATTAAAATTCACTAATATAGCAATTTAAAGTAATAAATAATAACTTGACTGTATTATACATAAAACACAGTGTGTACTGAAATACACATCCAGTAAGTGGCAATAAAAAATATAAATAAAGTACAAAAAAATAACCTAAAGAATACATACAGAATACAGATACTACAGTTATGGAGCATATGCAAAATCGATATTTTATATTTAGATCAATAAATATGAACACATTCACGTGCTTGAAAATCTAAGTGGCACTTCATATCATCACATTAAAGTGTCTATATAGATTCTGGTTGATCCAGATTATAATAACAGCATTGATATATTGTGATAATACTGACCTGTGCACCAGAGGCAGAGGCAGGAAATACAGGGCTGCTGTTGTGTCCAGCCCACAGTCCAGCATGATGGTGGTGGATTTAAACTTGAGCACATTACAGGGCAGAGTGGGATGACCTGACAGACAGTACTGAACACACACACATACATACGTACATACATCATTTACTGCAGCAGACTCAATATTACTGTCACTGTAGCTGATTTAACTTAAAACAACCGTTATCATATTTATGCGCTAACAAAACAACTTATATACGCACCAGTTTCATGTCTGATCTCCTGAAGTGGTTCCCTAGCTTTGTTGTTTTCTGTTATACTACAACTCGGGAAACATTCAGGACTGATGTCTTTTCTTCTACTGTGTGTCAGTGCGTGTCCTTCAGCTCATGACAGGCGCGCATTTGACCCCTAGCGGTCGGGCGTGGCACTGCATTACAACTGTGCGTAATACAGTGGATTTATTTGTTTCTAAAATATATGATTTAGTACGTAGTTATTTTTTTATTTTGTTTGGGAATTTTTTTATTCATAAACAAAAATTCTTTAAATCGCAGCCTTCGTTTTCACATTTCTTAACTGAAATCGACACTTTCCTTAAATCTCTTAGACTGATTAAAAACAAGAAAAGTGATTTTAAGGAAGGAAAGGAAGGAAAGGACGTGACATGTGGCCAAGTATGGTGACCCATACCCGGAATTTGTGCTCTGCATTTAACCCATCCAAGTGCACACACACAGTAGTGAGTAGTGAACAAACGCACACACACCGTGAACACACACCTGGAGTAGTTAATATTTTTAAAATATTATCAAGATTGTTTTGGTAATACCACTGATGCATGAGGTTTTTTTCCTCTGTATGTGTTTATGTTATTATTATTATCTGAATTTGGTTATTTATTTTAAGTTGTTATTATTGTGTATCTAACTTTGTATGTGAAACTTTACAAAACATGTTTTGTCTTCTTCTTAGTTTTTTTTCCTGTAAAGATTTTGTTTGTTCTGTATTTTCTGTATGTTTACTGTTTGCATAATATATATGTGATTTAGAAAATATAGAGAATTTCTCGTTTTGCAAAGAAAAAGATATTTTAAAAAATATCAACATTGATTTATTTGCTTGTTTAAATAATTAGTTTCAAAATAATTTTTGTTTGTGTTGGATTTTTAGTTATATTTATATATATATATATATATATATAATTTAACTTAAGTATTTTTAATTTAACATGGTCAATGAACTGCAGTTTTATTTATTTGTTTATTTATCGCCCTTGCATTTTTGTTATTTATATAATATAATATATACAAATATATATAAGTATAAATATTATATATTTTATGTAGTTATATAAAATATTTATATTAAGTATTTGTAATATATATTTATTCTAATATATTTTAATTTGATCTGATCTGTTTTTACATTTTTCAACATGTTTTCAATTAACAGTGCACTTTTATTTTTTATATTTATATTTGTATGTAATATATAATATAATATAATATAATATAATGTAATATTATTATATAATATCTAATTCTATATATTATAAACATTCTGCAAAAGACCCTTCAGTTACAGGCGTTTTGCTTCATCCCGACTTTTCTGTCACTTACAGAAGCGTAAGTACCCACCGTACCTGTCCAATCAGAAACAGCTCCAGACCGTCAAGCCCCGCCCACTTCAGCACAAGTGTAAATGACGGTGCTGTTCTACCTGCTCGTTCTGTTTACGGTCCGTCAGTCCCGTAAGTGCGTGATTCACCTGCTCAAACGCTTCTGAAGGTCCCAAGTTTAACACGGTAAGATGGCGAAAGATCAGCAAATAAAACAGGTGGATTTATCGCTGCTTTCCATTTAGTACACACTTGTTTCATGTTTGGCTGCTAGGATCGGCCTTGGAAGTGTTTTATTTCGGTCTGGATGAGTCAGTGTGTCTGTTCTGGGCATTTAATCTGTAACACTTCCACATGATCACTGTTGGAATGACACATACAGCTTCGTAACGAGAAGTCACACTCTCAAAAAACAGGTAAAACTAGGTTTTACTGTACTATAACCTAAACGTAACCTAAATTTCTCATTTGGAACTTTAAGTTGTGAAGCATTGTTACAGATCATACATTTGTTACTGTGTTACAATGTTTCAAAGATTCATTTGAAATATTCAGAGCTGCTAATAATTTGTAGTGTTGAGTAAAATAAGCATGTTCGTTTCAGAGTTCTTGGATGTAATAATCATAATTGGATAAAATAATAACATAGGAACTGCTGAGACAGGTGCAGAAGATCTTCATGATGGATGAAAGTTCTGTGAATGACTCTAATGTGAAAGTGGCGGTCCGGGTGCGTCCCATGAACAGGAGAGGTGAGTATGAACTGCAGCCATGTGACTGTCACATTATCTGTGTGTTTAATGTTTAGAGACTGTGTGTTTGATTATGGTCTTTATCGCTGGTCCTTATTTCATTTATGATTCTCATTTATGAAAGCAAACCTTCTCCTTATGTTTTAATATAAAGTGTTAATAATTTTAGAATTTTGCTTTTCAAATCCTGTTTGTGAGTGATGATGCAAACAATATTTTGACCAGTTTCTGATTGATTGTTATTAATGTGCTTTTTTATAGAACGAGACTTGAAGACAAAATGTGTTGTGGACATGGAAGGAAATCAGACCATCCTGAACCCGGCGAGTGGAAACCTAGGAAAGGGCGACAGCAGGTAAACTGGGGTGTGTTGTTTTGGGTGTGTGACTGTATTTAACTAACACTCAGTAGAGTGATATGCAAAGAAATCGTCATCTCAAAAAATTCAAAATTACATCTCTATAGTTGTCTTGACAAGCCTCACACTATTGGAAAAATGTTAACTAGATCTGAAGAGCATAAGTGCTGTTTGCCAGTGCACAACAATGACAGAGAGTAGTTTCTAGTTGCTATTTATCAGGTGAAATCATGAGTCTGATCACTTGGTAAAGTAGTAAAGAAACAGAGAATCCTGCATCTCACTTCCTGTGTTAGTCTGATTCTCTTTTGCTGACATTTTCTTTCTTTCTCTACATTCCTCTTCTCCTTTGACCTTCAGTGTCCATAGAAACGAGTGAAGGTTCATTGGCGGGTCAAAGGTAACCCTGGATACTCGTGATAAAACCCCAAGAAACTAAATTACTCGTGTCTCATTGGGTCTTTTCAGGCAACTTAAAAACAAAGCTGCACAAATGTGTGCTGTACTCTTCATGTACGTTTCGTTTGCCAAGCGCCACATAGCTTTACAAATGATATCTGGTTAACTTCCTGTGAATACAAATACTCTTGGCATTTTAGAAAAGAAAACTTTGAATCTTGGTTTACAATAAAACATCTTTAAGTTTGAAAGTTGTATGTGTCTTGTGTATTCCTTAGGAGCTGCTTAAATGTTCTTGTTGCTAGGTGGTTGCTGTTATGGTGTCTATGGCACTGATGTATGTTTTTTTTTTTTTAAGCTGTTCTTAGTGGTTGCTAGGTGGTTTCTAGGGTGTTCTGGATGTTGCCAGGCAAATGTTAAGATGTTCTGGGTGGATTCTAGGGCGCTATATGGTTGTTAAGGTGTTCTGGGTAGTTTAGGGTGCTTCTAGGCCATTAAGATTTTTGGAGTATTGTCAGCATGTTCTTAGTTGTTGTTAGGATGTTTCTAACATTTTCTGGGTGGTTACTAAGGCATTATGAGGTTGTAAAAGTGTTCTGGGTGGTCGCTAGGGTGTTGCTAACTAATTTCTTATGTTCTGTGAGGTTGCTAGGGTGTTGCTAAGCAGTTGCTAATGTATTTTGTGTGCTTTCTAGGGCACTATATGGTTGATGAAGTGTTCTGGGTGCTTTGTAGGGAATTATGTGGTTGTCAAGGTATCCTGGGTGGATGCTGTGGTATTTCTAGGCAGTTGCTAAGATTTTCAGGGTGGTTTTTAGGGCATTATGTGGTTGTAAAGGTGTTCTGGGTGTTGCTAAGCAGTTGCTAATGTTCTGGGTGGGTTTTAGGGCGTTATGTGATTGTCAGGGTGTTGCTGGGTGGTTTGTAGGGCATTATGCAGTTGTTAATGTGTTCTTGATATTTAAGTTGTTAAGGTGTTCTAGGTGGTTGCTAGTGTGTTGTTAAGGAGTTACTAAGGTATTCTTGGTGGTTTGTAAGGCATTATGTGGTTGTTAAGGTATTCTGGGTGGTTCATAGGGTATTATGTGGTTGTTGAGGTGTTCTCAGTGGTTGCTAGACAGTTGGTAAAGTTTTCTGGGTGCTAACTAGAGTATTGCTATGGAGTTATTAAGGTGTTCTGAGTGGTTTTTAGGGCATCATGTGATTGTCAATGTGTTCTGGCTGGTTGCTAGGGTGTTGCTAAGCAGTTGCTAATGTTCTGGGTGGTTCCAAGCCATTATGCAGTTGTCAAGGTGTTCTGAGTGATTGCCAGGGTGTTGCTAACATTTTCTGGGTGGTTGCTAGGGCATTATGTGGTTGTTAAGGTGTTTTGGGTGGTTGCCAGGGTGTTGCTAAGGAGTTGCTCATGTTGTTGTGGTTTCAAGGCATTATGTAGTTGTCAGGGTGTTCTGAGTGGTTGCTAGGGTGTTGCTAAGCAGTTGCTAATGATCTGGGTGGTTTCAAGGGAATTGTTGTTGGGGTGTTGCTAACGTTTTCTGGGTGGTTACTCGGCATTATGTGGTTGTTAAGGTGTATTGGGTGGTTGCCAGGGTGTTGCTAAGCAGTTGCTCATATTCTGGTGTGTTCAAGGCATTATGTAGTTGTTAAGGTGTTCTGAGTGGTTGCTAGGGTGTTGCTAAGCAATTGCTAATGATCTGGGTGGTTTCAAGGGAATTATTGTTGTCAAGGTATTCTGGGTGGTTGTTGGGGTGTTGCTAACATATTCTGGATGGTTACTAGTGCATTATGTGCTTGTCTTGGTGTTGCTATTGTTCTGGGTGGTTTTAAGGCATTATGTAGTTGTCAAGGTGTTCTGAGTGGTTGCTAGGGTGTTGCTAAGCAATTGCTAATTTTCCAGGTGCTTTCTAGGGTTTCCAGGGTGTTTCTGTTTTTGCTGGTTAACAGCATGTTGCTATGAATTAGTGAAGGTCTTCTGAATCTGAGTGGTGTCGCTAAGGCATTCTAAATGGTTTCTTGGAGCTTGATAAGCAGTTTTTCAGCCAGTATAATACATGCAAAATGCCATGTGACATATTTCATGTACTTCAGACTGGTCATGCATTAAAAATTATCTTTGACTGCTGTATTTGCATAGGTTATAAACCGTTTTGCCCATAAATTGTGTGTATATCATTATTGTTAGTTTATTTAACAAGACAAGGTTTTAATTTACTGTACAGTAGCTTGGCATTTTGATCCATGACACAAAGAGGCGTTTATTGGTTTTGCTGCAGAACCTTCATCAGTCAGCAGTGTTTCATATCTCTGCCTCTGATCCAGCGGTTTGTCTGTCCTTCAACTAAAATCAGCTCTTGTTTTTGCATTGTTTGTCTGTCAGCATGCACCAAACTGCACATGCACGTTGGTTATATTAAAGAGCAGTCAGTTCTCAACCTGTGGTGGAGGATTTTTCTCTCTCTTTCCTTCATTCCTTCTCTTTGTCTCTTCTTCCATTCCTCCTCCTGGTCTCTTTACAAAGGGTGTGCCTGTTTTCTCCACAAGCCTTTCCCAGAGATCTGGCCGTTTTCCAGGTCACCTGCTCATGCAGGAATCTCCTCAGTCGTATCCAGCTTTTCTCAGTTTCTCAGCAGTGATCTAGTCATGTTTCAGACTGCTGAGCCGCCTCTGCTGTAACTTGCAGCGGTTTAAGAGTTGGCGTGCAAACAGGTTTTACAGGCTTATGCAAGAAAGTTTACTCAAATTCCATAATAATCCCTCACAGCAAGTTTGTGTTTTCATTATGAAGTGCAAGTAGAGACAGCGCACTCATGCAGATGCTGTGTTTGTCTTGTAAATGATAACAGGGTGGAATTTAATTAAAGAAAACTGAGATGAAGGAGGTTCAAAGAGGATGGTTTTATTGTGTAATAAGGCAAATATTTCTGAAATGTTCCTGAAATGCTTGAAGACTGTGCGGTGTCTCCCGTCAACAACAGAAGTCATGCTCAGCATGTGCTTATAAGGAATATCAGCAGCTTTGTCCTTAATTTTTCTTTTTTGTCAGTTTCTACAGAAAAAAAATATACTTGTTGCTTTTCTGGATGTTTCATCTGATCTAGATATTTGAGTTTCACAGCCTTAATACACACTTATGTTATTAGTGGTGATTAGTTGCTAAAAAAAACCATCAGTTATTATTGCGCAAAATTAATGATTTGAACAAACCTTTAATTATTAAACACTGGCGATTAACTTAAATCATGTGTCCTGTTGAGAAAAGGTGATCAGATGCACGATTTTCAGATTTTCAAGTACACGGTGAAAATTCATAAAAATATGGCACAATGAACTATATTAAAATGAAGCAGTGTAGATGATAAAATGGGAGTAAAATGTATACAATATATAATTTTATAAATCTATATATGTACAACAATTACAGATTGTGTTACTATTTAAGTATTCAAAAGTTTATAATGATACATTTAAAAAAAAAAAGTTTTTTAATGATTTTTAAAATGTTTTTTTTTTTTTTTTAAGAAATCTCTTACACTCACCAAGGCTCCATATAGTCGATCAAAAATATAATAAAAACAGTAATATTGTGAAATATTATTACAATTAAAAAAAACTGTTTTCTATGTGAATATATTGTAAAATGTAATTTATTCCTGTGATGCAAAGCTGAATTTTCAGCATCGTTACTACAGTCTTCAGTGTCACACGATTCTTTAGAAATCATTCTGGTATGCTGATTTGCTACTCAAGAAACGTTTCTTATCAAACATTATTATCAATGTTGGAAAMAGTTGTGCTGCATATTTTTGTGGAAACAAATGATTCTTTGAATAGAAAGCTCAAAAACAACATTTATTTAAAAAAGGAAATCTTTTAATTTCACTCTTGATCAATTTAATGCATCCTTGCTGAACAAAAGTATTATTTTCATTTATGTTATCCAGTGTTAATATGTATTTCTGTTGTTGTTTTTCTTTCTGTCCTTTTCTGAATGCAGGAACAAACCAAAGGTGAGTTCTCATATGTCATTTTTGCATTACATTAATGTGAACAAATGCATTACAATCACTATCATGAATAATGTGCGTGACAGTAAAGTGTTTAACTTAACTAGATCATTAGTCATGTTGAGCTATTCGACAGCTCATTTCAAGCTTGTGACATGCATCTGTTACACAGTCTTTAGACATGTGCGATGTTGTTTCAGGTTTTTGCATATGATTATTGCTTCTGGTCTATGGATGAGGCTGAGGCGGCCAAGTTTGCAGGTTTGTTGACATTCAAAATAATTCATTTTTCTATATTGACCAACCCTTTTGTTGAAACTCTCACTAAACCTCTGTAATGTGTTTATAATGTAGTGATCTGAATCATAGGGGGATCATTTATGAGGGCAATAGAAACACTTACAGACGTCAGTATTCCTTGTATGTGTTTCCTTGTGAACTTTTCTAAAGAAAAGACAAACCAGTAAAACTGCTTTATCAAATCTATTGTTCATCTATAAAGATTTGGAAGGCTTCAAGACAAGTTTAGCTCTGTTAGTAGTTACTTCATTTATGTTAATTACCTTAGATTATTTTAAATTAGTCTTTTAGTTAAAAAGATACCAAAAAGTCGCAGTTGCAGTAACACACTTACAATGGAAGTAAAGGGACAATGCACTTCAAAGCACTTGAAAAACTTGAATTGAAAAAAATGAAATTTACTCACATTCAGGCCATCCCAGATGTAGATGAGTTTGTTTCTTCATCAGATTTGGAGAAATGTAGCATTCCATCACTTGCTCACCAATGGATCCTCTTCAGTGAATGGGTGCCGTCAGAATGAGAGTCCGGACAGCTGATAAAAACACCACTCCAGTCCATCAGTTAACATCTTGTGAAGCGAAAAACTGTGTGTTTGTAGGAAACAAATCCATCATCAAGACGTTTTTAACTTCAAATTGTCACTTTTGGTCAAAAATCATGTCCATAATCCATAATAATGCTTCCTCAGGGGGAAAAAGTCCATCCCTCTGTTGTCCTCTCACTTCAAAATCCACCCAGAAATTAGTTTTAGACTGTTTTTGCTCATAAAGAGTGTGCGATTGGTGCATATTTCTGTCGTGATTTAGATGAGACAACTTTTTCAATAAAGAAAACAATGTTATAGATAGACTACTCATATTTTAGTCATATTTAGTCAGTTTAAAGTTAAAAAGCCAGCTTTTGGCTTCACTAGATATTAAGCGATGGACTGGAGTGGTGTGGATTACTTGTGGATTATTGTGGTGTTTTTATCAGCTGTTTGGACTCTTATTTGGACACCACCCATTCACTGTAAAGCAGCCATTGGTGAGGAAGTGATGTTATGCTACATTTCTCAAAATCTGATGAAGAAACAAACTCATCTACATCTTGAATGGCTTGAGGATGAGTACACATACAGCCAATTTTCATTTGTGGGTGAGCTGTTCCTTGAAGACATCTGTAGTATTTTCAATTAATTTAGTGAGGCATGACAGTTATTCTTGTTTGTATGTTTATATTTTGTAATGTCTTACTCGTAGGTCAGGATGTGGTATTTCAGTGTCTTGGAGAGAGTCTTTTGGACAGCGCTTTCCAAGGATACAATGCCTGTATATTTGCATATGGGCAAACAGGTACAGTTAGATTTTGTTAAAGCTATCTATGCAAAAAATATATTTTAGTCTGCATGAAAGGTTTAATCAGGCCTACATACTGTTTCCTAGTGCAAAACTCACTACAGCTCTTGGATGTTTGCTTTACTTGTTGTAATGTGAATCAATGAGGTTTTTTATAACAGTATATTAGACGACTTGCATAAAATAAAATAAAATCTATATCTTCCAATAATATGTCTTAGTAAGATATTTAATGCTTAGATTTATGATTAAAGCTCTGTAGCTTTAAAACAATGCAATGCAATACAATGATGATTGTGAGACAAACAAATGTTCCTCAAAAGCGTGATGATTACATTTGATCGGCTGCAGGCTCAGGAAAGTCGTACACGATGATGGGAGCGGCAGAGCAGCCGGGTCTGATCCCGCGACTCTGCAGTTCTCTGTTCGAACGCACTGTAAAGGAGCAGAGAGAGGGCGAGAGTTTTACAGTGGAGGTGTCCTATATGGAGATCTACAACGAGAAGGTGCGAGACCTTCTAGATCCCAAAGGGTGAGTCTGTAGGAAGAGTTAAATCTTGTTTACTTGCAGATTGTTTTCCAAGTAAAGGAGAAGTCCACTTCAGTTCACTTCACAGTTTACAAATAATTTACTCACCCCCTTGTCATCCAAGATGTTCATGTCATTCTGTCTTCAGTCGTAAAGAAATTATGTTTTTTTTGAGGAAAGCATTTCAGGATTTTTCTCCATATAATGGACTTGATTGGTGCCCCGATTTTGAACTTCCAAAATCTAGTTTAAATGCAGCTTAAATGATCCCAGCTGAGGAAGAAGGGTCTTATCTAGCGAAATGATCAGTCATTTTTTTTTTTTTTTTGGAAAATAAAATTTTGTATACTTTTTAAGCACAAAAGCTCATGTAGCACAGGTTCTGGGATGCGCGTTCACAATGCTACAAATTGGTAATGGGTCGTTCTTGAACGATTCTTTCGTTTTGAACGAATCTTCAATGTGATTCAGAAAAAAGAGTCGTCTCGGGGAGTGATTCGTTCAGTTGCACATGCGCAACATCCTATTAGGTTCTGTACTGGAATTAGTTCA
>JAHKKF010527072.1:0-19765 GCA_019740295.1 Labeo calbasu
TTTTAATCAAATAAATGCAGCCTTGATGAGCATAAGAGACTTCTTTAAAGATTATTACAAGTCTTACTGACCCCAAACTTTTGAACGGTAGTGTATATCAAATCAAAATTGAAATAAGTATAATTTAGGAAAAACAAATATGTTTGGCTGTAACATTTTAGGTTTAGTCCAAAGTATCATTAATTTTCAGTGGTATATGTTGAAGCATCAGTGTTATGAACGCTCATGCTGTCAGTTTAATTGGTTGCATTATGCGACAATATGCAAATGAACCTTGTTGTTTATTACCAGAAAAGCAGCCGCAGAATGACTTTCATCCGTAATCCTCGTGCACAATCGACAGATTCAGGATAGCGGGATTGATTCGCAGTCTGCTGGAAAAACATCACGTGACGCGTGTTTTCCTGAAACACAGACACACAGATTCTCCCCGCGACTCCCGCCGGCGCCCGATTGGGCGGAATCCCGCCGCCGTAACCATGGCGACCGCCCACAGAGCACCTGAAGTGGTGACGCAGGCGTCACCATGACTCCTGAAGGACGGAGCGGCGATATAAATAGAACGAGGGATGAGAAACGGGGGGATATTTGGGGAGGATGATGGCAGCTGTGACCCAAACACACACACACACGAGAGCCACAGGTGTGCTACTGTCTGAATGCCAGTGGGAATGGCTCTCAATGTGACTTTGGAAACTCGTCTCCAGCAGGGATTTCACTGTCAATCCGACTGTAACAGGAGACGTGGAGCACTAATGTGTGTCGTCCCACAGGAAGATGCTGGATGTTGCTCAGAGGAGGCTCTATTACAGCTCAGGAGAGTCTTGTTTTGAGAATGATCTTTGTTTAAATGTATGTTTTTTAGAAATAGAAGAACTAGAATATGTACATTTTCTAAAGAAAATATGATGGTCTATGAATATGAAAAAAATTACAATACTAGCATGAACTGGGTGACAGGGTTATTATAATTAATAAAACTAAAACCATTAAAAAATTGTAATTTAAATAAAGAACTTTAATTAAAATAAAATATAAAAAACTTTTTTCAGCAACATTTCAAATTTTCTTGCTAAAACTGATATATAAATTATTTTTAAAAATACATATTTGAAAACATATTTAAAGACAATAAATAAATAAACAAGTGCCGATTACACATTAAAAAAACAGCAGGGATATTATTGTTATTTCAAATTAAAATGTTTAATTGAACTTTGATACTAAAAATGTTAACTGAAAAAAAAATATGTATATTAAAAAAAAAACTTTTATTTTAGCAACATTTGTTATTTTTTTAGGTTAAACCCAATGTACCAAAATAACTAAAACTAAAACTGAAATAAAAATGTATTAAAAACACACACACACACACACACATATATATATATATATATATATATTAGAAAACAAATGTCAAATGCACATTTAATTACAGCAAGGTTATTATTGTTATTTAAAACAAAAAAATCTTTATGTACAAATGTTAAAAAGTGAAATTAAATGTTTTTAAAAAAAACTTAAATTCAAAACTAATTTTCATTTGGTTTAAGTTAAATAATAAAATATTTAAAAATGAAATAAAAATAATTAAAACTATGTAGACATTTAAAAACAAACTATTAAATTGCAAAAATTACAACTTTAACTAAAATTAAAAAATAAAAACTAATTCAAAATAAATAAATGCTAAAATAGCATCTTTATGATGCTGTTTTACTGCATTGCTGTTCTGTTGCTAGGGTGTTATTGGTAGTTGCTAGGCGGTTGCTAGCATATGAGTCAGTAGTTGTCATCCAGTAAGAGTTTAGAGCTACAGTACAATGTTGCTTAGATTATTTAATGAGAAAAGCTTGACTTCGTATTGAGTTTTGATTGCAGACTTTGGTATCTTAAAAAGTTTGAGATGTTCTTAAGACTCATGTCAGTTTACTCAACTTTTTTTTACAGAAAAAACAGCTGAGAAGCTTAATCTCATTGCTGTGTAGGTGAAACAGGTGAGATATTGAAAAGATGCATCAGACGTTTCTTTACCTTTTTTTGAAAATGAACGTCTGCATTGTCACTGCAGCATCTCAGAGACGGGGGTTCGAAACCATGGCAACCGTCTCACGGATGCGCCTAGAGACGGTCAGCCGCTGCCAATAGAAGTCTGAAGTTTTAATAGTAGAACTTGAATTATTCCATCAAATGTTCTGTTTCATCTTCATCCGCCCACTTTTATCCGGTTGTAGACTGTCGTGTTTGTTATTTCATGGATTCACGGTTGTTGAGCACGTTCGTGTCAAATCTTCACAGATGAAAACAGATCTAAAGCACGAGTTCTGTGTGAAGTATGCAAGTGTGTTTCTATATTCAAACACTTGGATTGATTTCTTTATTTCAGAAGCGGATTACGCAATGTCTGGCAACCCTGCTGCTGTTTATATATTAAACCGTGTTCAGTGTCAGTGTCTCTGACAGAAAATGTGACGAATACGTGAAAATTGAAGCATCAGATCAGTTACTTAGAGCTGAGTGTCTGGGAAAACATGTTTGCTGTGTTTAAAATTTGTTTTAGTAAAAGAAAAAAAATGTATATATGAAAACTGAGAAACAATGTGGTTTAATCAGCAGAAAAAAATAATAAAATATAGAATTATAAATAATAATTATGGATAATATATAATAATACTAGTCTTGTGAATGGAAATCTGTTTTTAAAAACATGAAACTTGAGGTCAGAGCCGTGAGGGTCTCACAGCAGATCATACAACATTTACACACGTAACCTGTGACCTTTCACTGATGAAACATTTACTGTGGAAAAACACACGTCGGCAAACAGACTAAATGAGCCGGGTTCCTTATGTCACACACATGAATAGATGCTTGGGTCAGGCCGCTCTTATCGGAGGAGGCGTGACGTGTGATTGGTCGGCCGGATCAGGTGACCAAACAGCCTCTCGGGAGGAAAAGTTCAGGTTTGTGTCTCGAGTTTCCTGTGCGGCTCGTTTTTCATTGGTTAATTATGAAGTGTGGGAAAGAGCGGTTCACGGGGTGGGGAGAGACACGGGTGCTTTCAGATCCATTGTGGGGCGACAGAGGACTCCGAGGATACCGGTTTCATTCCACGTAGCGAGCGTATGTGTGTGTGTGCTGCTCTGAGCTTTACGTGTCATGGGATTGTACAGCACATTGTGTAAATAAGTTCTTCCCCGTGTAACCCAAATACGTCTCCATTCACGACAGGAGACACTCCTCCTGCATTTAATGTCAGCTTCCCAAAGCTATCGCTTTCCGTGCGTGTTCGTGCTTTACACTCATTTTGAGAAACCAGGCCTTTTCCAGTGATTTGTAAGATTTGTAATGTTTTTAAGTCAAGACACCACAGTTGACTTCCCCAGCTGATTAATCACAGATTACATTTGTATTACAAGTTTTCTGAAATGTTATTCTTATATATGCAATAATTTGCAGTAATTTCCAAAAGATTATTATGAACATTGGATAAAGCTAGGTTAAAATTTTTTATTTGGTTTTGTTGACATATTAGAGTTAAAGGTTTTATTAGAGGGGATTTTGGATATCTCTTTTTATCACTCCATAAACCCATAAATAAATACAGAAAGACATTTTCATTGTGTTTTTAGGATACAAAAAAAAACTAAGAAACTACATATGAAAAAAACCCTCAGTAAAAACTTTCAGAATATAGAGAGGAATAAAACTGCTAAGTTTGGTGTTTGTAAGTGCTGCTGAAGTGGGGAAAAAACTTTGAAAGATATTTAAAGATAATTGTTTTATTACAAGCTTAAATATGCAGTAATTTGCATTCATTTCCAAAAGATTTACCTGAAAATTGGATAAACCGAGGTTCAAAATTCTTGTTTGATATTGTCAACACATTAAAGTTAAAGGCTTTTACAGAAGGGATTTTGGATTTCTCTTTTTATCACTGCATAAATCAGAAAATACTGTGAAACATACAGAAAAAACTCCTGTTTTTACGTCTTTAGGACTAAATTGTTATTAAAAAAAAAAAAACGATATACAAACAAACCCTTCAGTAAAAACCTTCAGAATATAGAGAGGAATAGAACTGCTAAGTTTGGTGTTTGTAAGTGCTGCTGAAATGGAGGAGAAAACTTTAAAATGGTTTTCTACTACATGTTTTCTGAAATGTTATGTTTAAATATGCAGTAATATGACACAATTTGCATTAATTTCAACAAAATTAATCTGAAAATTGCGTAAAGCCAGGTTTTTTAAGGTTTTTACAGAAAGGCTTTCTCTTTTTATTACTCCATAAATCAGAAAATTCTGTGAAACATACATTTTCACTATGTTTTTAGAAATAAATTGTTTAAAAAAAAAACAGAATGAACCTTCAAAATATAGAGAGGAATAAAACTGTAAAGTCTGGTGTATGTAAGTTCTGCTGAAGTGGAGGAAAAAGCTTTTAAAGGTCTATATTGTAACTGAAATCTACAGACGCAAATAGATAAGGTGCAATAAAATAAACACTTAAATATATATTCCGGATGTTTTCTTTCTACTGGTCTGAAAGAAGAGAAGTTATGGATGCAAAAACTCAAAATTGACTTGTGCATGGAAAAAAAAACTATGTTTTACCATAAGTGATAAATTGCATTGCACCTTTTAAAAGTAAAATAATGTTTCTGTCTTCAGAAATGGTAAAAGATTGGAAAATTACAACATGCTTCTCAGAAAGAGAATTTAATGTTCATATTTCTATAAATATCTGCTCAATTAAGCTGTCAGTTGTTTACTAAGCAAATTCATGGTAACAGTGTTTCCATGGTAACTATTTTCTCTGTCTCTTTTCAGGTCACGCTGACTAAATGTCGTCTACTGAAGCACGTCATCATTAATAATCTCACGGTTTATACTTTGGCACTAAATAGTATTTTTACTTCTAGACAGAGCTTAAATTCTGTTCTAAAACTCCTCTTTCTCAGCCCACAGAAAAGATTGGATGATGAAAGAGTGAAAGCAGACACTCCCAAACCCAACACACACACACACAGAGCAGCACTATGGCCTAGTAAACAGCGTGACAGTGTGACGGGGAACTCTGAGCAGCATTACTCAACGCCTGACGATTATTTACACAAACATGCCGTTGGGAAACGAGGTGATGATGGATCCAGAGGAAAAGCACAAAGCATCTGCTGTCCGTCTGATAGTCGAATGACCGAGTTCAGTGACCCTTCCTCACATGTGAGATCTCTTTAAATGCTCGCTTGTTTCTCGTTAATCACAAGATTGATGATTATATATGTTTCTTCTCAGAAGAGAGCCCAGAATCTAACGTGCTTCAGATCTCAATGCCTTAAACTGGGCTCAGATCGGCCAAGATCCGAAGTCAAGTCATGTTTATTTCTACAACGCTTTATACGAAGCTTCACATTAATAAACAGGAAAATAACAGTGTTAATGTAGCACAATTCATTAATTATGAAACTAATTCAATTTCAGCTGTAAAGCAGCTCTACAGAAAACACACAAATAAGTTATTGTGACTTTTTATATCACAAATCTGACCTTTTTTCTTTTCTCAAAAAAGGTTTACACCTTACAGTTCTGTTTTTTTGTTTCCGCAACAGGGAAAAAAGATAATTGCGACTTAGAATTACAAAATATAAACTCATATTATTGCGACATATTCACTCACTTTTTTCTCATAATTCTGAATTTGCAATTCTGTTTTTTCCTGCATTGGAATAAAAAATGGAAATTGCAACTTTCATCTCACAATTCTGACTTTTTCTTGAATTTGCGAGTTCTAAGAAAGCGAGATATAAAATAAAAATTTGCAATTATGTTTTTTTTTTTAATTTCATGGTGGAAACAAATTTCTTAAAGCAATCAGAATCTCAGTATGATCTCAAACATTGACTCATTTGTGACTCTTTTTTATTTCTTTTCAGGATTTTTAGGAGAAACAGCAGAGACAAAATAGATACTTAAAGGAAACATAACTGAAAATCTTTTTTTTTATTAAATAATTAAAATAATTTTTCAACATTCTGACCTTTTTTCTAAGATATGTGAGATACAGAACTGATACTTAAAAGAAACATAACTGAAAATCCTTTTTTTTGTAAAGAATTTAAATGATTTTTTTTTTTTTTTTTTACATTTTACAGAAGCCACGATGCTAAAATATGGTTCATATCTCACAATTCTGCCTTTTTTCTAAGAAAGTTAAATATAAACTTAAAATTCCGAGAAAAAAGTTCAAATAAAAATACGGATTTATGCTTTTTTTTTCTTTTCTTGATTTGTGACTCTTTATTTCTTTTCAGGATTTTTAGGAGAAACAGTAGAGACAAAACTGATACTTAAAGAAAATGTAACTGAAAATCTTTTTTTCTTTTTTTTTTTTTTTTTAATAATTTAAATTATTTGTCCACATTTTACATAAACCATGATGCAAAATATAATTGTAATCAGTGAAAGTGTATATTTCTGATTTTCCAGCAGGGAGTGTTTGTGTTTTTTGAAACATGTCCTTTTGCATGCTTTGTGTGTGTGTGTGTGTGTGTGTGTGTGTTTTTCTCCAGCATGTGGCTTATAATTACACGCATTCTGTGTCCCGCCGTAACGCATTCCTTCCTGCGTCCTTTGCACGCTGGCCCTCCATCAGCCGGAGTTAATCCCAGGTTTGGAATTCCCCTCTGTCAGCAGACCACACACACACACACACACATCCCCGCATCGTGCATCTCGTCTGTTCCTCCCTTCCCAGCGGCAGCAGTATAATTTTCACATGCAATCATGTGCTTAACTGTTAAACCCAGATTCACTCTTTACTCCCGTCTGTGTGACTGTAACGTCAGCGATGAAACTGTGTCGATCTGTTCCATCTGTCTTATGCGAGTTCTGATTTATTTGAGGATGCTTTAGATATTCAAGAACTGAATCATAAACAGATTTTTAAAGCATAATAAGTGCATCATTAGCTTAGCATGAGCACTACTTAGACAGTTGTTGCCGGTATAGATCACTCACTTATGAGGTTCTGTTTGGGTTAAAAAAGCTCAAACCAGCCTAAGGTTGGTCAGGCTGGTCTGGTTGGCTGGTTTTAGAGGGTTTATCACCTTGACCAGGCTTAGAGAATAGCTAGGTTTATTTTTTATTTTATTTATTTATTAATTTTTCAGCAGAGAGTATATATATATGTATATTATATATATATTATGATACTATTTTTTGTTTTCATTTTAATATTAGTTATTTTGTTTGGTGTCATTTTAGTAGTTTTTGATTTTCAAATATGTCTATATACAGTATTTTTATTCATTTTTATTTAATTTTTTTTAGTTTTACTTGGTTTCAGCTGAATTTTTTTATTTCATCTACATTTTTACATTTTTTGTTTATTTTAGTATTATTGCTGTACTATAGTAGTTTTATTTTTTGTAATATTTTGAATCCGCTTTTATTTTTATATGTTCTGTTTTCATTTTAATATAGTTGAAGTTTTAATATTAGTTAAAGTAATTTTGTTTTGTGTCATTTTAGTAGTTTTGGTTGTTTAAATATGTCTGTATACAGTATTTTTATTCATTATTTTATTTATTTATTTATTTATTTATTAATACTTTAAGTTAGACTAAATGAAAATAATTAAATTTTAAATATAATTTTTTAAATATACATATATTTTTATATCAGTTAAAACTAAAAAAAAGTTTTATGGTTTTAATTTTAGTTTGAGTTTTAGTTAACTATAATAACCCTGATTGTGCATTATTCAGAACTTATTTCTAATGTTTATTTACAATATTACATTATCATGTTTTTATTGTTTTATTGTGTTAGTTAGCTGTATTTTTTATTGTTGTTATTTTTACTTAATCAAAATAACAGCAGTTTGATTGAGATTAATTGTTTTTGCAAATGAACTCTTCATTCATTCATTCATTCATTTGTATTTATTTGTTATTGTGTTCATTTTAGTTCCTTTTTCAGACACTGTTCTTTTGTATTTCAGTTTACAGTTCTTTGAAAAATCAGTAGTTTTAATCATAGTTGTTGTAAACCAAGCTGTTGTTTACCTAAGCGTCTGTGATTCTGAGAGATTTCTGGTGTGTCTGGACCTCATGATTTGCATGTACCCTAAAATAGCTTCATTGAGTTCTTGTACTGTACAGTGTGTTTGTTCAGAGGTCACCCTCAGTCGCTGTGTTTATAAAGCTGTAAGCCAGTAATTTTCCGAGATCCGCTCCGTGGGCTGATGGCAGCCAGGCAATGTAAACTCACTGACACACACACACTTGAGTCTTTCAAAGAGAGTCCTGTTCTCTCTCGCACAATATCACCACAGCAACACTGCCGCTCACGGCCTCCGTGTGACTGAGCCAATCAGAACCGCCGTATGAGGAAACACCCCACTGTCCGGCTGAAACCATTGGTTAAAGGAATATTTTCCCCAAAAATGAAAATGTGCTGAGAATGACTCACCCTTAGGCCATCCAACATTAGGATGAGTTAGTTTCTTCATCAGATTTGGAGAAATGTGTCATTGCATCACTGTCTCACCACTGAATGTGAATGGGTGCCGTCAAAATGAGAGCTGATAAAAACATCACAATAATCCACACCACTCCACTCCATCAGTTAACATCTTGAGAAGACAAAAGCTGAACAAATTCCCATTAAAACAGTGTTTGAGCTGTGCAGATTTCTCTCCTGATTCAGACCAGAACATTTTTTCAATGTGTTTTAGTTCAAAATGTCTTAATGATGGATTTGTTTCATCTTTTGTCTTCTTAAGATGTTAACTGATGGACTGGAGTGGTGTGGAATGCTTGTGGATTATTGTGATGTTTTTATTAGCTATCATTCTGACGGCACCCATTCACTGCAGTGGATCCATTGAAGGTAAAAGATGTTTTTAACATGATTTGCTCTAGTTTCAGACAATATTCCTTCGACGTGCGCTTGCGGAAAAACCATCAATGAAAGTTTCCTACTTCTACTGCGCTTTTCCAAGTGGGAAATTCCAACTTTCCGAGTTGAATGGAAGGCATCGTTTAACCATCCAGCGCTGCTATGAGAACTATGTTTTACCCCGGTGCTTTCATCTGTTTCCATTCAGCCCAAATACATCACATACGGCGTCTAAATGACCCAACCACCTCTCCAAACCAGTTGACGTTCTTTATAGGCGAGTACAGGACCAGCCTGAGGTTTGAAATGTTTAAAATAGCGCAGGCTGGCCGGTTTCTCTTTGATATTTCTTCGCGCAGATCTCTTCCATGTGTTTGCGGCATGCGTGTTGAGTTCTGAATAATCGCGGCTGAACGTCGCGCTCTCCTCTGCAACACATGGCACTCATTCCACTTGTTATTTTCCTCCGGAGTTGTTGTTTTTGTTGTGTTGAGCAAAGTACAGTTAAGTGGGTAAGATATTCCCAGATTTCCGGAAAAAGAGTTCGCTGTAGAGCCTCCACCCCAGTAATTACAGCTCGCTGGCTTGGCAGAAACCAAGGAGGTCAGGAGGAATGTGAGGCGATCCTGAACGGGCCTAAAGCAGAACAAACCAGAATTTGACCGACGTACCTGTGAGACGTGTTTACGTCAGATTTGCATTTGTTATTTAACCAGAGATGCCCAAACCAGGCCATATATATATATTTTTAAAAACAAGTCTGCTAACTACATTTAAGAAGCCAACAAAAATATTACAAAAACTCAAAATAAATGCAAACACTTCGTTTCTAAACACTTTAATTACTGAGAACAAAAAATGTTAAGCATGTTAAGAAAATTAATTTCAATATAAATCATGGTCGCACCACATGACATTTTTAAAGCCTATGGCCAATTCATCGTACGCATAAATGCATATTAAAATTTAAAACTAAGTGATTTTAGTGTTTTTTCATCTCAGTGAATTGGCCATAGTCTTAAAAAATGTCATGTGGTGCGACCATGATTTATATTGAAATTAATTTTCTTAACATGCTTAACATTTCGTTAGATGTTCTCAGTAATTAAAGTGTTTAGAAACTTTTTTTACTTTTGAGTTTCTGTAAATAATGATCTCATATTTTTGTTTTATAATTTCATAATTTCAGAGTTGCCTTCTTAAATGTAGTTAGCAGATTTATTCTTCCTGTAAATTGCATAAAACTGATTAAAATGTTTTAAAAATACCATTCACTTAAGCATGCTGTGTCGGTGATTCAACCACAGAAATTAGATATTTTATTTTTATTTTAATACAGTTATTGCTATAATCGGTCGCACCACATGACGAGTGGTCGCTCCAAATGATGCAAAGGCCTTATATCATTAAAAATCTATTTAAAGAGACATGCGTAAAGTCCAGCAAAGTTATTTATTTTAGAACTTTTCCCAATCTTGGCTGCTCAATTGACCTTTTGTTGGGAGTCTGATTAACAGGCGATCTGACCAGTCCTAATGCCAAATATGCCGCTTTGTCCGACAAACAAACCAGACAGGGTAGTAGATTAAACTTGGTGGACTTGAACTTGAAAAATGGTGTGCATTGACGTCTTTTCACAGGTGATACAAGATGTATATAAGCAATCAATTGAATATAAAAGCACAAAAACTGCCAATCTGGGACATTTATCTATAATGGAAAACACTCTGCAGTGGTCGCACCACATGATATTTGGTCACACCGCATGATATTTCAAATTTAGTCAAAATTTACAAGCACAGAATTGGCCACCTAAACAAAACAAGATAGCTTCCTACAAAAGGTCACTATGAAATTTATAGTAAAAATAAATACTTAAAGATATAACTTAATATTCATTGTTTTTTTGAGGTCATACCAAATTTGAAAGAGAGTTACAAACCTGCTTGATGCTTCCATGGGTCACTGGCAAATTGCTATATGATGCAAAGTCCTATCTTTGATTGAATTTCAACATAAAAGTTGTTTGTTGATGGTCGCACCACATGACATTTCATAAAATGGAAATCATCGGACAAATTTTGTTTGTATATTATGATGGAAATATAAATACAAATGCTTTGCAGTTTTATGCAGGATTACAAAACACTTGGGAAATCATGCTAAATAGTGCAGAAAATTAATCTGAATAAATTAAGCATAATTTCAAAGATGCTTCCAAAGCAACAGTTATGGCCGGAAGGTCGCACCACATTATATTTTGACACTTTGAATAACAGAAAAATTACAAATAACTAATCTTTTTAAACGTTATTAAGTGGGTCCATACATAGGAGAGGTCCTTCATATATGTGGCATCTTTTTAATGCATTTAAGCCTATTTTTAACTGAAATAAAAATGCAATCGGACAGAAAATGTAGGCGTCACGTCATTGATCCATAAGTTAATTTGATTAAAAAATAATTTACAATTTTTTTTTATAAAAAATAAACACATTTGTATAAGTTTTTACTTATTTTTCAAATTGATACATTTTAATATAGTTGGAAAATGTGTTTTTTATAGAAAAACCGGCAGCTGTGGTTGTTTGAATAATTCTGTAAAAAATACAGTAATCTGTACATTAATTATTTTGTACTTTTTACTGTAGCATTTTATAGTCATTTACAGTTTACAGTATTTTTTACAGTAAACTGCAAGCATGAGAACATTTGGTTTTTGTTTTCATATGCAAAAGATTATTATTAAATACCCCAGAGGAGTTATATCACTCTTATGTCACTCTGATGTTGCTCTTTCATAACTCAGGAGTCTCAAAAGAGTGTTTTAATATCCACTTTTGCTGTGAGGAGGGTGAACGACACACACACTGATTGTCCTTTAGCAAACAGGCCGTTCTGTTCATAATCACGTCTCACCTGTAGACGAATGTGTCATAATCCATAAAGCCCGTCTGAGAGCTGCTGCTTAAACTCCGGGGGCTCACGGGTGGTCCTGGGTTCAAGACGAGGTGCCAGAGAAAATATAATTAGCAAAAACAAAGAGTTTTCTGTGAGCAACAGAGAGAGAAATGCTGACTGGACCGTGTTATTTTAAGATCAGACAGTCAGTTTGCAAAAATTCCTCTGAGAAAAGCAAAGAAACACATGTTTAACCATAGCAGACCTGATCCTAAAAAGCTATTTTTAACATTAAAACTATAATTAAGAATCGTGCATGTATTTAGACAGTTTGCAGCGTGACGTCAACATGGCTTTAGATGTTTTATAATTAAATATATATATATATATATATATATATATATACATTACATATATATAGAGAGAGAATTTTTTTTTTATGCCAAAAATCATCAGGATATTAAGTAAAGATTATGTTCCATGAAGATATTTTGTACATTTCATACCGTAAATATATCAAAACTTAATTTTTCATTTGTAATATGCATTGCTAAAAGCTTCATTTGGACAACTTTACAGGTGATTTTCTCAATATTTAGATGTTTTTGCAGTAAGTAATTATATCTCGGCCAAATATTGTCCTACCTAACAAACCATATGTCAATGGAAAGCGTATTTATTGAGCATTCAGATGTTTAAATCTCAGTTTTATATATATTCCAATTAATCTCAATCAAACTGCAGTTAAACACAATAACACAATAAAATAAAAAACACAATAAAAACAGGATAACATAATAAAAAACATGATTTTTGAACATTTTAAAAATCTGAGTTATCTGATTTTACAAATAAATTCATATATGAAAATATCTGATGAATAGAACGTTCAAAAGAACAGCATTTATTTTGTAACATTATAAATGCATCTTTGATTAATAAAAGTATTCTTTTCTTTAAAATCTCAATGGCCTTACACAAGAAAGTGATGCTACAATATAGATAAGAATATATTTAAAAAAATAACAATTATATCTAAGAATAATGTGTGTGTAATATTTTTCCTTTTGTTATTTAATAATTAATGCATTAAATACAGAACATTAATGTTTCCATACTAATCATGATGTCGCGTCTACCGCAGGTCTCTTTGTTAATGAAGAGTCGCTCGTCATCTCAGCGCTGACATTCCTCCTGTCAGGAGATTCTGCTTAGTAACCCGTTGTCATGGTGGTGGTCCCGCGCTCTGATTGGACGAGAGACGAGGCCTCAGGGACTCCGACGGTAATTGCATTTTTTTTCTTCCCAGACAGAAAGCAGAGCAGGAGGAAGATGTTGCGTAACTGACACGCTTTCATCTCTCACACACCCACCCTCTCTCTCTCTCTCTCTCTCTTACCTTTGTTATAATAACAGAGAGAGTGATGGAACACATAATACATCAACACACAGACAAAAATAGAAAGTGTAGAGAAGAAAAATGAATGAGAGAGACGAACGGCAAAACCAGAACACTTCCATTATAATCAGCAGAGCAGTACGGTTGATTATAATGAGAGCGTCCTGGTTTGTTGTTTCCCTTTGCTTGCAGTGTGGTTACAGTCGACCACACCAGCTACACTACTAGTTACGTACTAAACCGACCAATTATAATCAGCAAAGCATAAAAACATGCGCTATTGTTGCTCATAATGGGAGTGTTTTTGTTCGTAGCATCACTTTCTTGTGTAGCATCAGTGAGATTTTCATCAAAAGTGACAGTAAAGACATTTATAATGTTAAAAAGTTTTTTATTTTAATTAAATTCTGTTCTTTTGAACGTTCTATTCATCAAAGAATCCTAAAAATAACTCAATAACAAAAATATGAACTGAAATGTGTCTTGAGCAGCAAATCAGCATATTAGAATGATTTCTGATGGATCATGTGACACTGAAGACGAGTAATGATGCTGAAAATGCAGATTTGATCACATGAATAAATTTAATTTTAATAGATGTTCACACAGAAAACATCTATTTTAAATTCTAATAATATTTCACATTTTTACAGGATTATTAATCAAATAAATATTATACAAATATACAAATAATAATAATAAAAACAAATTAAAATGACATATATATATATATAATGCACCGTGTTTTACATTTCTGGCAACATAAAATAAAACCCAAAAATTATATTTTCTTTTGTGATTTAATGAAATTATATTATGCATTAAATAAAAATTATACATGAAGAGTTCATTTGCAAAAATCATGTTTTTTCATTGTACTTTCCAATTCATCTTAATCAAACTGCAGTTGGGTTATTTTGATTAGGTAAAAAGTAACTAAAAAACACAGCTAACTAACACAAAAAGACATAAAAACATGATAACATAATAAAAAACATGATTTTTGAACATTTTATGCAAATAAATTTATGTATGAAAATATATAGTTTTGCTTTTGTGATTTAATAGTTCATGCACAAATCTCTATATTTATTTTACATATAAACATGAACTGTTTTCAACACTGAAATGTTTCTTGAGCAGCAAATCAGCACATTAGAATGATTTCTGACGGATCATGTGACACTGAAGACTGGAGTAATGATGCTGAAAATTCAGCTGCGCATCACAGAAATAAATTACGTTTTAACAGATGTTCACATAGAAAACGTCTATTTTAAATTCTAATAATGTTCACATTTTTACAGTATTTTTAATCAAATAAATACAGCCTTGGTGAGCAGAAGAGACTTCTTTAAAAAAAATAAATAAATAAATCCACCCACACTTGATGACAGCGAGTTGCCATGGCAACAGATTTTGCAAAGCATCCCATGCGACCGCATCTCTGACAGGGGGTTAAAGTGAGACCAGGGGTCGCTCGTCGTGTATTAAAGCCAGATGTGTCCACAGAAACGAATTTCCCCTCCTTCATGCATTTCTAGAATCAACAACAGTGAATGCATATGGAGCGCATGTGTGAAAAAATCATAATGCATCATGTCTGGATGCTGCGTTTGTGCACTGCACAGTTTCTGCGCTCCTTCATTTTAAAGGGAACGTTGCTGCTGTGGAATTTCATTGCTAAATATTGTCTGTTTTGGCTCTGAAATCATCCGTCGAGCCAACGGCTCTCCGTGCGGCCGCTTTTTAGTCAGTAATGGCTCAGTTTTGGGGGTTTTGGCTTTTGTGCGCTCTCCAATTCCTCATCGTTTGGAACATAACAGAACGGGACAGATCCTGTAACTAGAGAAATGCGAGTATCCGCTCGACTCATTCAAGCTCGCCGGCCAAATGAGAAACAAATGTTTCTTGTCAGACGCTGTTGGCCGGGATCCCTGGACCCCTCAAACGGCGACTTCCAAATCACCCACCCACCCGCAAAACGTCCCAGAATGCATTGCGGCAGCACAAAGGGAGTTGGAGAGCTCTTCCGTTCACAACGTATCGAATGGCGCTTTGTGTCTTATCGTTTTGGGTTCATCTCGCTTTGCGTGGACTCCGGCCAATATGGACACAACAGGGGAAATAATTATCAGTGAATGAAAGTAAAAATGACATCGATGCATAAAAATTCATCTGGCAAAGAGCTGATTTTGAGATTAATATATGTGTATAGTTGAGAAACCTCATATTCTACTGTTTCTGAAAGAAGTCTCTTATGCTCACTAAAACTTAATCAAAAATGCAGTAAAAATGTGAAATATTATTACAAATCAAAATAGCTGTTTTCTATGTTAAAATAGGTTTAAATGTAATTTATTTTTGTGATGCAAAGCTGAATTTTCAGCATAATTACTTTATTATTAGTTAATTATTACATTATTACTTATTACTAATTTTCAGTGTCACATTGTAATATTCCGATTTGCTACTCAAAAAACATTTCTGATCATTATCAGTGTTGAAAACAGCCTAATATTTTTGTGTAAAAAGAACAGCATTTATTTGAAATCCAAATATTTTATAAAATTATAATTTCTTTTTTTATTATTATTTTTGGCGAATTGCATGGAAACCAATGGAGCTCAATTTGACCCCCAACACCATAATTACCCAAATTTGCCTTTCCGAAGACATTTATGTGTCAAAACTTAGGGTTACCTTTATGACCCTAAATGGGAAAAAGTGACAACATTTCAAGATGAAAGAAACAGTTTAACCAACATTTTAAGCAGTTTATTTTAGTTGTGATATTTTATGTATTTATTTAAAAAAAAAAATCATAGTCACCCAAATTTGCCTTTCTGAAAGACATTATGTGTCAAAACTTAGGGTCACCTTTATCACCCTAAATGAGGAAAGGTCACAAAAATTCAAGTAGAAACAAATAGTTTAACCAGTATTTTAAGCAGTTTGTTTTATTTGTTACATTTGACTTATTTATTTATAAGCACAATCATAGTCGCTCAAATTTGCCTTTTCGAAAGACATTTATGTGTCAAAACTTAGGGTCACCTTTATGACCCTAAATGGGAAAAAGTGACAAAATTTCAAAAAGAAAAAAACTGTTTAACCAGCATTTCAAGCAGTTTATTTTAGTTGTTACATTTCATGTATTATGTAAAATAAATAAATAAATAAATCACAGTCACTCAAATTTGCCTTTCCAAAAGACATTTATGTGTCAAAACTTAGGGTCCCCCTCATGACCCTAAATGGCAAAAAGTAACAAAATTTCAAGAAGAAAAAAACAATTTAACCAACATTTCAAGCAGTTTACTTTCAATGTTGCATTTTATGTATTTATTTTTACAAAAAATCATAGTCACTCAAATTTGCCTTTCCGAAAGACATTTATGTGTCAAAACTTAGGGTCTCTCTCATGACCCTAAATGGGAAAAAGTGACAAAATTTCAAGAAGAGAAAAAAACAGTTTAAACAACATTTCAAGCAGTTTGTTTTAGTTGTTACATTGTATATATTTATTTAAAAACACAATCATAGTCACTCAAATTTGCCTTTTCAAAAGACATTTATGTGTCAAAACTTAGAGATACATTTATGACCCTAAATGAGGAAAGGTCACAACATTTTGAGGAGAAATGAATAGTTTAACCAGCATTTTAAGCAGTTTATGTTATTTGTTACGTTTTACATATTTATTTATAAACACAATCATGTGTCAAAACTTAGGGTCCCCCTCATGACCTTAAATGGGGAAAAGTAACAAAATTTTAAGAAGAAAAAAAAAACAGTTTAACCAGCATTTCAAGCAGTTTATTGTAGTTGTTACATTTCATGTATTTATTTAAAAAAAAAATAAAAAATAAAAAAAATCATAGTCACACAAATTTGCCTTTCTGAAAGACATTTATGTGTCAAAACTTCACCCTCATGACCCTAAATGGGAAAAAGTGACAAAATTTCAAGAAGAAAGAAACAGTTACAGTTGTTACATTTGATGTATTTAAGCACACCATCATAGTCACTCAAATTTGCCTTTTCAAAAGACATTTATGTGTCAAAATTTATGACCCTAAATGAGGAAAGGTCACAACATTTTGAGGAGAAATGAACAGTTTAACCAGCAAATTTTAAGCAGTTTATGTTATTTGTTACGTTTTACATGTTTATTTATAAACACAATCATAGTCACTCATATGTGCATTTCCAAAACACAACTATATGCAAAAACATAGTCACTCACACAAAAACAAATAAATGATAACAATACTAGTAGCAATGCAAGAATCCATAGCACATACGCTCCTCCTTCACCACGGTAATTCAGATTTGTTGTGACTGACAGCCCAATCGATTGTCTTAGAGAGTCTTAGAGACGCCTGAGATTAAATCAGATTAGTAAAGCTCCAGGTACGGTCAGGAATGACCCGAATAAGGCCAGAGGTCACAGGGTCAGTGGGTCAGCGGTTAACTGCTGTGTGTCCAGCAATAATGAGTTCTGTTCAATGCACCTTTGCCTTTTAATGCGCTAAACAGTATGAGGTCATGAAACGGCTGGAACGATGAGTGACGTAATGCGCTTCGGCTGCCCGAGGTCGGTTAGCTCATAGTTGTTTATTTTCGTCGTATTGGAAAATGTCTTGTGTTCTCAGTAGGATCCTCTGTTCTTAGAGAAGGAGTTTTCCTGGAAGCCGCCGATGGCTGATGGCGACGCGGCTGGAGTTTATTGATTTACCGTGCCCGAGGCGTTTCCATTAGCTAAGATTACCTAGCGGGACGTGACCTTTCATGCATGGACTCTGTCATTCAATATTGGGATGTCAGATAGAGAGCGCTCAGCTGTTTGTGCTACGTTTAAATCAGGAATAATCCATCAGAACACAAACATTGTGTTCTCATAGAGTTTGCGTTGGGGGACTCCCACTGGTTTCTGTGCAATTCACCAAAGACTCATGTAAAAACATAAATCCTCTATTATAGCTTGTCAGAAACTAAACAAAATTGAAATGTGAGGAAATAATGAACGTCTACTGCATAAAATAAATGATCCTCTCCTTGTGTTGGGGGCAATTTGACTCCCATTGGTTTCCAAAGAGTCATGATAAAAAAACAAATAAAGCTTGTCAGAGACTACAAAATATGAGAAATTATGAACATCTGTTGTGTTTGAAAAGAAAACACCTCGTGTTCTGAGTTTGACCCACATATTTTTATGTTCGAAATTAGCTGCCAGACACCATTTCTTGGATGTTTTTTTTTTTGTCATGACCACTTGTGACTATTCACACACCGAATGACTATGACTACAACTACAAGAAGTATAAATAGTATCTAATGCTACTTGAACTCTCTACATTTGTGAGGGCGATTTTTACTTAGTATTTTTGTCATATTTTCCACTACAAATATCAAATTATTGTTAAATTATTCTTAAATAAATACTTGAGAAGCAAAATGACTTAAGATATAATGTGTTGTTTGTTTTTTTTAATAATTAAAAAAAAAGTTAGATTTTGCTGAAAGCAAGAAACAATATCCACCAATGTGGTATAAAAAAAAAAGAAAAAAAAAATATTTTGAATTAAGGTTATTTTCTTACGCCATTGGCAGAATTGTTTTCTAGTTTTGAGCTAAATCGAACAGTATTTGGATAAATTATTCACAAAACAACATATAATATCTTAAGTCTTTTTGCTTCTCAAGTCAATGCATCTTGATTCAACAATGTTTAGAAATTCATGCTAAGAATCAAGACAAAAATACTGATTTTTTTTTTTTTTTTTTGCAGTGAAAAGTCATTGCATCTGGTTCTCAAACTCTCGTAAGGGTTTCAGTAAATAGGTTTCTCACACTTCTTTTCAGTGCTGCAACAGACTAGTAATTGACATCCAAACTACAATCAAAACATGCTTTGACAGATTTTTTGACTTTGAAACTGTAAAATAGCAAATTCTCCTTAGAAGTCAGTTATCATAGTCACTCAGATTTGCCTTTCCAAAAGACATATATGTGTTAAAATTTAAGGGTCACATTCATGACCCCAAATGAGAAAAAGTCACAAAATTTTAAGGAGAAAGAAATAGTTTAACTGGCATTTCAAGCTGTTTATTTTATTTGTTACATTTTATGTATATAGTTATAAACACAATCATAGTCACAATTTTTTTCTTTTCAAAAGACATCTTTGTGTCAAAACTTAGGGTTACATTTATGACCCTAAATGAGAAAAGGTCGCAAAATTTTAAGGAGCAATGAATATTTTAACCAGTGTTTTAAGTAGATTATGTTATTTGTTACGTTTTACATATTGATTTATGAACACAATCATAGTCACTTATATGTGTCTTTCCAAAACACAACTATGTGCAAAAACTTAGAGTCACACTCATTACCCTAAATTAGAAAAAGTCACAAAACTTCTGGAAGAAACAAATAGATTAACCAGCGTTTTGAAAAGCTTGTTTTATTTTTTACATTTTATTTTTTATGAACTCAATCATAGTCTCCCAAAATTTGCCTTTCCAAACACATTTATGTGTCAAAACTTAGGGTTACATT
>JAHKKF010527075.1:7534-20841 GCA_019740295.1 Labeo calbasu
ATCTGAACTGGACTGTTGTTGAGGTGTAAGAACTTGACCTTGGACTAAAATCCACGGTAGTTTTACTTGAAACCCAGAGCAGAAGTATATTTAAGATTTCAGTGACTAATGACTCAGAATATTACATGTGACTGCAGTTTTAATGTGATTGTCCAGATACATTAATGTGTTAATTTCACTATTAAGTCTATTAATTTTAACACTTGTTTTTTTATGTAAAAGTTCTGTCTTTGTTTCTTTTTTACAATGCAAGATACAATAATAACTTAATAACTATTCATAATGTATTTAACAATTGTCTAATAGGTCAGAAGAAAGCAATGCCCAAGAAGAAAACACAATTCACACAAAACAATTCTGTTAATATCTCAGGTGTTTCGAATGCACGATTTAACTTCAAAGATAAATCAAGGCCAGTTAATTGCAAATAGTTCCTGTTTACTTTTCCCAAAGAGACGTCTTAACAAAGCTAAGTATGTAGTACAAATCTGACAAGATTTTAATTCTATATGGGGTATTTGTTGAGCTAATTAAATTGGCAGAATGCTTTCGAAGCTAAATGTGGTTATGATTAATATGTATTTAATAATATTACTAAACATTCCAGGTAAATTCTATGATTTAAAACAGGCCATCCAATATGTACATGAGTTTTCCTTCATCAGATTTGGAGAAAATTAGCATTTTTACAAGCTTGAATCTTCTGCAGTGAATGGGTGCCGTGAGAATGAGAGCTGATAAAAACATCACAATCCTGAAGTAATCAACAAGACTGCAAAAGCTGTGTTTGTATGATGTTTTTAACTTCAAACAGTTGCTTCTCGCCAAATCTGAATCAGGAGAGAAATATGCACAGATTTAAAAGAAAAAACTGTTCTAAATAAATATGTTGTTATGGAGTATGGACTTGTATTTTGGCCTAAAATGTTGATTTTAAAGTTAAAATGCCTTAATGATAGAATTGTTTCTTACTAACACACAGCTTTTTGCTTTACAAGGCATTAATTGATGGACTAGATTGGTGTGAATTACTTTTTTTTATCAGCTGTTCGGACTCTCATTCTGATTCCTTTAAATTATTCCTTTAAATTACTGACAGAATAATTAAAAGAAAACATGAGGTATGATAATATGAATAAACAGTCAGACCAGAGTTGAGATGCAAGACATACATTGCCGCTAAAAAATTTGGGATCAGTAAGATTTTAAATGTTTTTTAAGAAGTATTTTCTGCTTCTCAAGGCTGTGTTTATTTAAATAAAAATCTGTAATATTTTGAAATATTATTTCAGTTTAAAATAGTGGTTTTCTATTTTAATATTGTTTAAAATGTAATTTATTCCTGTGATGCAAAGTTACATTTTCAGCATCATTACTCCAGTCTTCGGTGTCACATGATCCTTCAGAAATCATTCTAAAATGCTAATTTATTATCAATGTTGGAAACAGTTGTGCCACTTATTATGTTTTAGAACCTGTGATGTTTTTTTCCAGGATTCTTTGATGAATAAAATGTTAAAAAGAAGAGCATTTCTTTAAAATAAAATTCTTTTGTAACAACATACACTACTGTTCAAAGTTAAGAGTCAGTACCTTTTTTTTCTTTCTTTAAAATAAATTAATACTTTTATTCAGCAAGTATGTGTTAAATTTATCAAAAGTGACAGTAAAGACTTCTAAAATTTATTTTTTTTAATAAATGCTGTTCTTTTTTATTTTTTTATTAGTCAAAAAATGCTGAAAAAAATATCACAGGTTCCAAAAACAATATATAAAGCAACTGTTTCGAACATTGATAATAAATTAGCATATTATAATGATTTCTGAAGGATCATCTGACACTGAAGACTGGAGTAATGATTCTGAAAATTCAGCTTTGCATCACAGGAATAAATTCTATTTAAAGTATATTAAAATAGAAAACCACTATTTTAAATAGCAATAATATTTCACAATATTACTGTTTTATATATATATTTTTAATCAAATAAATGCAGCCTTGATGAGGAAAAAAAACTTTCTTTAAAAAAATACTTTGGAAAAACTGATCCCAAACTTTTGAATGGCAGTGTATTTCTGTAAATATACTACCATAACCACTATATGATTGAACACAGTTGTTGCATTAGTAAATATAACACCAAAAACTTACAGTTTGTGAAGAACATGAAGGTGGTGACTGGTTTCACAGGTAAATGATGAGATGCACTCATCTACAACAAACATACAGTCTGCATTAATTCATTATTTCACTTGGATGTGTTTTTGCTGTTTTTGCCCTTTGCTTCACTTGGCCGGACTGAGAGCAAGGGCTTCAAAACTTCCTTGTATTTTTTCAGTTTTGTCTTTGCAATCTGTTGGCAGCTCTACTCTTTATTATATCTGTTACGCCTTCATATTTGGTATTTTAAACAATATAAAGATGCCTTTGAAGTGCACGAGATCTCGTTTGCACAACTAGATCACTAGGTCATTGTGGAAATATTGATATATATATATATATATACTTCAAAAAGGTCTTGTCTTTTTTCTGTACTGCCTAACACTGCTTACACTGTATCTCTCACTTGAGTTTAAACCTTACTGAAGAATTTTATTATTGTTGTTATTATATTATTATTACTATTGTCACTATTCTAATGATTAACTTGAAACTGAAAACAGTAGCAATGCAAGCGTTCGTGTAGTGCTGGTATTAGTCTGGAGCGGCTGTGTTTTACCTCATGATGAATGTTGAATCATCCAGCCATCGATCTCTCTCGATTGATCTCTCTCTCTTCTCCCGGGCCAGTACTGTATTCTGTATCTGCCTGACTTTTTCCTCTGATTGTCTTTGGTTTCAGACTATCTGTACACCGCAGAGCTTTGCACTTTCTCTCTTACTCTGGCAATCTGTCATTCCTTGACATTTTGTATGTGAATGAAAAGGACAACAGATCACTTTTTTAAATAAAATTGTTCAAGCACACAAGTCTTTGTGGTTTTATTATACTCAGTATAATGTTTGTGTTTGCTCATCTTACTGGATCAACATAAAGACCAAACATGCACTCATATCATAAAACAACTGTTTCGTGTGTTTCATTTTATTTTCACTTTTTGTTCTCCTTTTTGTCTAATCTCCATGGCTACATTGCTTAATTTTCCACTTTTTAGTTTATTTTTGCTATGTTCAATATGTAAATTATTACTGCTTGAAGTGGCTCAGGTTCTGTGCGAGTTTGAGAAGCAGGTGGATCATTCTGTATTTTTTCATTTTTTATGAGACTAGATTGAAAACGTCTCGGTTACGTATGGTAACCCTCGTTCCCTGATGGAGGGACAAACCTCTACTTACATTTTGGCTGAGAGGATAGGCTTAACCGCACCTTTTCCCGGGAGGGCTGCGATTTCCGCTTGTAGAACCATAGCATTCCTGCCCTGAGCCAATTTGTAAGGGAATGCCATGACTTTGGCGGACGCCTCGCAACCTGAGTTGCGTAGCCAAGTCGGTTAGTTCTGAGAGCTAAGAGGAGGGAATAGCGCCCAACCTTTTGGGACTCTGTTAGCAGTCTCAGGGTACTACAGCCGACGTACCTGGAGTGGGGATGCTGTGGTTGAACAAGGCAATGGGTGCTGTGCCTGGAGATGAAAGCTCCAAGAACACGGCGTGCCCTTGCCCACATGCAGAGAACCAGGTAAGTGCCCAACATGTCCTGGTCTGCAGGCTCAGCATCTGGCCGTTTACGGAGGGCCATTGCTGAAGGTAACCGCGAAGGGGACACTTCACTGACCAGCAGTGACTCTGCGGAAAGGCAGACAGTCGAAATGGTGCCGAGTCCATCTCTCATCCCCGGGGCGAGAGTGGATCTGGTTAGGTTAGTTAGCCTGCCTCCTCTGGGTTACTCATCTGAGGAAAACTAGAAGCCTAATTGGGGTTCTAGAAAACCTGCTGACGAGCTGATATTGCCACCTTCCTGCAAGAACTTGACCGTTGGGCGGGTCAGACCAGAGGTCCGGCTGTTGCGGGGCCTCTGGAGTTCTGCAGGGGGCCGTCCGTGGTGACACGCAGACAGAGGTAGTCGGGGGTGCAAGGCCGGAGCCTGACCCACGGCTGAAACTGGACACATAATGGCCCTTGTCTGCTACCTTGAAGAACTGGCATGCAATTGTACCATGGTGTTGCCAGAGGGACCAACCTGAGAAATGGGGAAACAAGAAGAGAACTTCTTCTGCATTTCTAACAGGTTAAGCCAGAGGTGGCACTCCTGGACCAGAGCCTGCGTTACAACTTTCATAGCTCAGAGAGCGTAATCGGTCATTATACGCAGTTCCTGTAGCTCTAGGTTGGCACCACCCTCGTACCGATCTCATAACGCCTTGGCCTGAACGCTCACAGGATGGCCGCGGCGTGTAGGGCAGACGCAGCTTGTCCAGAAGCCGTGTAAGCCTTGCCTGGAGAGAACTTACAGGCCCTGGACGGGAGCTATGGAAAGAACCGTCAAGTGGCGGCGTCTTGTGGGGAGTACCCCACAATCACCTCTCCACCTGGAGAACCTCCGAAGCCCCCTCGCTGGACCCCCATCGAGGGTGGTGAACGAGGAGGAGTTGGTATATCGCGTTCCGGCCATTTTTTTTTTTTAAACGGGCTTTCCGCGATTTCATCAACTTCTCGTGCATTTCCGGGAAACAGGCACTGGAAACGAGCGTAAGGTCGTTATCCAGATGTCTATTAATCAGCCCTCCTTGGGTGCCCGTTTTAAGCACGGCTGCCATTTTAGCGTCCACCTCAAGCTGAGAATCAGCCCCCCGCAGAGGTTTGCTCAGCTGAAGCTTCAGCCACAAACGGCACACGCCCTCCTAGCGGTGCTGCCGCTAACCATACCACCTGTTTAGGAAACTCCAAAATAAGAAAGTCAGCCGTACTGGACGGACTAACATACTCATCTGGAAGTTGGATCGCGGGATGCGAGGAGCGAGAGTTTCGCGGGGTTTCCCCCTGGCGGAACCTTTCTCGCTTCCAATTGCTCCCCATTGACGCACATCGTAGCGGCCTCGTACCCGGAAGTGGAAGGACCGGAACGGAGCAGTCAAGGTGAGCCGCGGCTTCATGTAAAAGCACACGGCTCATGATCAAAATGCACCCAGATCATGTTTTCGCCGGCAAAACATGAATCAACAAGCCCTGCATCAGCGTGAGAATCTCAACACTGAATACAACGGTCGTGTCGATCGTTCGGGAAGGTAGCCACAACCAGAAGCACACAGAGGGAAAGGTATATTAACCAACAGACAATCCCAACCGTGCCAGCTCTTTCTTCAAGATCGCCGTCGAAGCACCCAGGGGAACTCTCACAACACTTACCTGTGTATGAGAAGGGAGAGACCCCTGCTTGCGCTATGAATCCAACGACGAAGAGGTGAATGGTGCAGCCTCTTACAGAGAGACGCTGTATTCGGCTCCGAAGAAAGAGAATGAGTGAGCAGTGCATATGCTGCCCTATTTATAGCCGGATCTCCCGGGCATGGCCAGCTATGCAAATTCTGCTCACCCAATTTCATTGGCCTTTTTTCAAACTATCAGAGGTGTTTGGGCTTTCCAAGAGCGACCCCTAGTGTTGTACGCTACTCGACACAACTCTGATTATACAACAGATAGGGAACAGGAACTTCTATGTATGTTCTATGTATGCACCATTTATTACATACCAAAAGTGTTGCAAGGAAGGACAAAGAGTGAACCGTGACAGTGTACCTTAAAGGCAGGCTGGTGGAGGCAGCATTATGCTCTGGACAATATTCAGCTGGAAACCTTGGGAACTAAAGGTGCGTTCACGCCATATCGGAATTCCCGTAATTACGAGATTCCAACTTGTAAAAAGCGTTCACGTCTTCTTAGATTTCTTAATGACAACTTGTGAACTGGGAGTCTTCTGAGAGCTATGACTTGTACCACATGACCGCTGTACCACCTGACCAACGTAGGCTCTGTTTAGGTGTTGATAGTGTTGCCATAGAAAAGCATAATTCCGAGTCTGATGACGTGAACAGCTCCGAGTAGAACGTCACATGTTGTCATCTGGAAATTACGGTAATTACGATATGGCGTGAATGCAGCATAACATTCATGTGGATGTTACTTTAACCCATACCACCCATGTAAAAAATTGTTGTAGACCATCTACAGGCTTTTAATGGCAATGGTGTTTCCTGATGGTAGTACTTCTTTCAGTAGCATAATGCATCCAGCCACAATGAAAAATGTATTTATCTGATTTTAAATGCAAACCTTAATTCCAGGGAATTGAAAGCTCAGTGAGGTAAAAACAATGAGGCAAAACCTGAAAAACTGGTTTCCATGTCAGAGCAACTGTGTGAGCTCGCGATTAGGATTCAGTACAATTGCTGCTCCGATTGGATTCAGATTTTTTGGAGCAATAGGACCAAACAACCCAACCAAAGGTCAGCTACAGTCTTTTTTCTCTTTGCTGTCTTCAGATTAACCTGCAAGTCTCTTATTTCTGAGAGTTATAATGAGTTATAAAGTCTAATACTGAGTGACAGCGATTCTTCTATAACTGCCCATCTGCCTGTGAGAGATAAATCTTGCTCTCTTAACAATTGCTTATTAAAAAATACATTTAAATTCAACAATCAGTGTAATAAATGTAACAAATTCATGGAGTTGTTATTTAGGGGTTATTTATCAAAAGTCACTGGAAGGGAATGTAAAACGATTAAAAATACATAATCTAGTCTATTCTTCGGATCAGCTCAAAAGACCAGGTTGAGACGTAATCTGTGGGTTTTATTTAATATCACTCATGAGGGCTAACTGAGCGTTTTGGTGTATTCTGTATTTGTATGTATTATATATAGACCAGATAGCTTCCCGGTAGAAGGAAGTAGCATGTCAAATTTAAGTTTATACAAAATGTGAATTTACAAGTTTAAGTAAAAAAAAAAAAAAAAAAATTGTATTACGTTTAAATAATCCTTATATGTGGTCTTTACTTCTTAATGTTGTTGCTGCTTCTGTTCAAAATTCTGCTGTTTATAGCATTCATATACACAGTCTTAGAAATACAAAAAGCTTTATAAGTGCCAGTGGCAGATCACTTAGGTGTAGTGATCATCCTGCAGATTAAAGTACAAAACAGCTGCAGTGTTGACCGTGCAGACCAACACATGCTTGCTCAGCAGCAGTGGGTGGAACCACCGCAGGGCTAGAAGCACTGCTGGCAACTCCAGGCAGTTGATGTGCCAAAGCAGTCAGGAACCTGACGAGCAGGTCATGACTCCAGAGGAGGAGATGACAGGTGAGTTGTGACATGCGACTAGATCGTATGCTGCACGATCCTGCACATTGAAGTACAAAACAGCCACAGTTGAGGGATTGAAGCACTGCCGGCAACTCCAGGCAGTTGATGTGCCAGTCGAGGTGCTGTCCAGGACCCAGAGGCTATGAAAGTGTTTCAGTGGTACCACTATCCTGCCTCTGAAGGAATTCCGGCATTCAGCATTTATTGGGCACGCTAATTGGTAAGATGTGCCGTCATACTTGCCGATTCCAATCCACAGTGAAAAGAGATTCTTTGCACCGGGCTCTCCCTTCTTGCTATTTTCCCAGTCGACCTGAAGCCCAAACTAGCAGAGGTGCCGAAGCAAGAGGTCCCTGTGATCACATAACTGTTCTCGCAACTGGGCCATAATGACCAGTCGTTGAGGTAGTTGAGGATCCTAATGCCCACTTCCCATAACGTGTCAAGGGCGCCCTTTGTGACTTTGGAGACACAAGGAGACAAGAATCTTGTACTGCCATGCCGACCCTCGAATGCAAACCATAGGAACAGCCTATGTCGAGGAAGAATCGAGACATGTAAGTACACATCCTTCAGGTAGACCACTGCAAACCAATCCCGGATTTGGATGGATCTGATGATGCACTTCTGAGTCAACATCTTGAACGGAGGCTCACCACTGTCTCACACACATGCAAAGAAAGATACAGAGGGAGAGAGTCTTATGTACCATGCAGAATTGATGCGCTACATGTAATCGATATTCTTTGTTGTATTTTCCTGTCAAAATAACAGTCTTCCGGTAATAGGTGGAACTAATGCACAAATGGCAATCTCATTGGCTGGCGCTCTCCTATCATCATCCCTGTTTTGATTTCAGAAAAATCAGTTTGAGCAAATGCAGTGTAATTTAATTAACATGATTAATATTCATGAAGCCAGCAGCTCATTAATCCTTAGTGCATTTAATATTTTTATTAGTAGTAGAATTTGTAGTACTTTTGTTATCTTATTAGGATTATTTTTAGGGTTTTTCCCCCATTTTTTTTACAGCAACACTAAATTACAAACAATATCCTAACCACCACCACCAGTCCTAAGTTCAGTCAGCATGACAAATACGCATTCATACATGGTTAATCTAATTACTGAAGTTCAAATTGCTAAAATTTAATGCCCTCAGGGCTCGGCAGTGTATTCACCTCCAGTCCGATGCTGATGGCTGTCCGGGCAAGCATGGCTGTCAGCTCTGGGTGGTGGTCCAAATCAAATGCTGGGACCATAAAACATGCCAGCAGAATCATCCGGAAGCTGCACAGGACAAGAGCTGTGGGAGGAGTAAGAGGTCTGTGGGGACTGTCCCGGCAGATTAGCTCTCACTGTAATCCTCAGATCTGTCAAAGTACTAACCAGCAAATATGTGCTTGTGGCAGAGAAACCAGGACGGGTAGTGTCCTTACTGTTGTACCTTCCCTTTAAGAAAGCAGAGACGCCACTGCAGCATTGCCATGGTCATGTACTTAAAGTGCGGGCATGAACCATCTGTGAATGTTTCTTCAGCATGCTAAATGCCCAGACATGAAAGACAGCATTTGCTCTGAATGTGAAATCCACTAGCCAATTATCATTGATGTTTTTTCCTAAACTCAGAGATGATAGGGGCTCCAAAGTTAATGTCGTCACGACATAACTCATAGTGACCGACAGATAGAGAGCTTGAATAACTAACTAGGTTTTTAATTGTAAATTCTCAGCAGTGCTGGACTGGTAATCTGGCATACCAGGCATTTTCCCAGTGAGCCGGTGCACTTTTGGGCCTGTACATTTCCCCCCTCCCCCCACCAAGAACCAGCCCATCACAAAGCACTATATAGACGGAGTGATAAGGGATCTTAAATATTGCTTCACCTCTCTTCCAACTTCCTCTTGGTCTCTCAACATGTACAGACCAAAGCAAAACGGTGGTGTTAAAAAAACTCAGGAAAAGTAGCTTAAAAAAATTTGGAGTTGGATGCTGCAAAATGCACCTCGTCGTCAGCAATTCCGAAATGTACACAGCAGCGTCATCAAGAATAGGCTTGCTCTGCTGTGAGTGATGTGAGCCAGAGGTAAGGAGCTTGATAACAGGGGCTTGCATGAAGGGAAAACGGTGGAATCTAACCCAGCGTTTCCCAACTCCATTCCTTGCGCACCTAATTTCCCGCTAACCTGTCCTAATGCATGTGCGTGCCACAAGTGTAGAATACATAAACACTTTTTAATAAAACGAAAATTCCATGGGCCAATGTGAATAAATTGAAATATGACCTGACATTTTGTTCTTATCCAAAACAACGAGATGGGATAGGCTATTCACACACCATTTTTTTTTTTTTGGTAAATTTGCAATATATTCAAATACTTAACTTTCATTATTAAATATACCACTACTGTAATCACTGTGTTTAAAAAAATCGTAATTTATTAACTTGTTCTCTGCCTTCCTCTCTTATTCTTATAAAGGCTGCATTCTTTGAGGAGGCCTTTGCTGTCCCTCAGTGTGAAAATTACAGGCCACATACCGGCCATTTTGATTTTCCCATATAACCGCACTGGATTTACATTTGTTTTACCTATGCTGAACAGATTGGTTTATTTCTAATTGACTGAGAGAATTTGAATTGAATCCATCTACCACTCATCAAAATAATATATAAGAAGATATTTATGGAAACACTCATTATCATTGTTTTTTTTTTGCTTACAGTGAATTTTCCATCTCAGAGGTGCAGAAACTTAAAAAAATTTCTGAAACTAAAAAAATGTCAGAAATTAAGCAAGGCAAGTCAAAAATGATCTGTGACTCTGATTTGAGTGTTCTACTACACATTAAACACTAACACGAAAATAACACTGTATTAATATATATATATTTTTTTTCTCTCTTCTTCAGATTTGTCTCTTGTTTGCCCATCTGACATTGTATTTTGTGATCCTGAAGATGATATAGTTCTATCATGTTATCTTGAGCCAGCTATCAGTGCTGCTTCAATGGAGATCAAGTGGTGGAAAAAGTCTGATCTGGTCTGTCATTATAGGGATGGACAGATGATAGAGAGCTGTGAGGGTCGAGTGAGTGTATCATTGGAAGATCTACACCATGGAAATGTGTCTTTGACTCTCAGAGAAGTCAATAGATCACAGAGGGGCATCTATATTTGTGAAATCATCCATGAATGCTTTTCAGTGAAAGAATATATTTTTCTCCATATTAGCTGTAAGTATTCTGTATTTTGTTTCAACATCATTCATTATGTTGTACAAAACAACTTTAAGTTGTTTTGAAAAAAGTGTCTGCAATATCCCAAAAACATCAATGCAAAATTGTATGACACTTCAGTGATTTATTTGCTTTTAACACCAGGTTCCAAATTGGATCACCCAGTAAATCAAAAAAGCAAATTGTGATTAAATACAAATATACACTCAGTGTTAAAGTGACCTTAGATGTGACATGGATAATTCAGTCTATTGACAATTTCTTTCTCCAGCTGAATGCTTTAGTGTTCTGGTTCGTAATCGCACTGTATCTGCTCGTCCTGGATCAGATGCTATCCTACCTGTTCGACTCTCACCTGAAATCAGTGCTGAGTCTATGCAAATCAGATGGTATAAAGGGACAAATTTCATTTATCAGTATATGACTGGGTGGGAGAAAACCAGTAGTGACTATAAGAACCGAGTGATTCTGCCCATCCAGGAGCTGGAAAGTGGAAATCTTACTCTGACTTTGACAAATGTCCAAGAGACAGATTCAGGAGACTATACATGCAAAGTCTTTCATGATGGATGTCTAAAGACAGGAATAGTTCATTTGCAAGTGAGAGGTAACATACAATAACACCTGTAATCTCTGGTTCATTTCTGTACCTCATTCATAGAGAAACACTCTAACACTGTCCATGGAAAACTTGAGTCTGACTGGTCACTTGCTAGTTTGAGTGATAATGTATTTTATTTAATTACTGCTATGAATTTGAATGAAAGCCTTAACAAATATATAGCATAGTAAATCAACAGCAACAGTGTAGAGTACTTTTTATAGCATGTTTTCACTTTAAACATGAAAAAGATGTTGTGCATGGGTGTCATAGGTTTTTTTTTTTTTTGCTAAATATTCTTCCACATATGGCACCACAAGTGTTAATGAGCTTGACATTGACATTTTAGAATTCCGGAAGAATCAAAACAACACAGATATAATTGATTCTCTGCCAAAAATGAAGAAAGCGATGAAACTGCTTAAAAAAGCATTGAAGGAGAAGTGTAAACAGAAAAAGATATCTGTTGGTAAGTCTGAGAAACAATTAAATGTGAATGTGTAATGTGTGCTTTTGAAAGCTTTTCCAGATAACTATGAAATGTTCATACATAAATGGTTGTGTGTGTTTGTGTATACAACAAAAAAATCCAGAAAAACGCATTTCAAAAAAGTTATAAATTGATTTGCATTTTAATGAATAAAATAAGTATTTGATCCCCTATCATGCAATAAGATTTCTAGCTCCCAGGTGTCTTTTATACAGTTATTGAGCTAAGATTAGGAGCACTCTCTTAAAGGGATCATCGGATGCCCATTTTCCACAAGTTGATATGATTCTTTAGGGTCTTAATGAAAAGTCTATAATATGCTTTGGTTAAAATTTCTCAGTGGTTGTGTAAAACAACACCCTTTTTTCCTCGACAAAATGAGCTCTGCAAAAATCAACCTATTCTGGTGGATGTTGCTTTAAATGCTAATGAGCTCTGCTCGCCCCGCCCCTCTCTTCTCTCTGTGGAGTGACGAGCCTTTTTACTTGTCCACGAAACTTGCTAACTAGCATGTTATTAGGAAAGGCGATTGCAAAGATTCATTATACTCACTTCTGCTGTAAGTGAAGCTGGATCACGAATGATTTGCGGGAACAAAAACGCATTTATATAGATCGGGAGGTGCATTCCCTTCACAAACAAAAGTCATCCACTGCATCTTCAGCGGCTCAGATGTCGGGAGTAAATGACCACTACTATGTTCATTATTACATCCAACAACAGAACACCTCAATTGCTTAGGAGCCATTATTGTCTACGTCCCTGTTCTGGCATCGAAACAATGGTGACCGGACTGTTACTGCTCATTCAAGGCGGGTCTAAGGAAAGACGGTCGTGTCAATCAACTATCGTGGGAGCGGCCTCTGTCGTTACACAGACAAAATGCTGAGAATGGCTTGATTTGAAAAAGGGGAAATTATTTTTACAGATTAAATAAAAACCACTGGGTGGATTTTTATCATTATAAGGTGTTTGTGTACACACACTGCCAACACACATTTAGATTGTAGACCTGCAAAAGGCTGGAATGGGCTACAAGACCATTGTCAAGCAGTTTGGTGAGAATGTGACAACAGTTGGTGTGATTATTTGCATATGGAAGAAACACAAAATAACTGTCAGTCTCCCTCGGTCTGTTTTGCGAAAGGGTCAAATACTTATTTCACTCCTTAAAATACAAATCAATTTATAACTTTTTTGAAATTGTTGTTATTCTGTCTCTCACTGTTCAACTAAACCTACCATTAAAATTATAGACTGATCATTTCTATGTCAGTGGGAAAACATACAAAATCAGCAGGAGATCAAATATATATACTAGGGGTGTAACGGTACACAGATGTCACTGTTCGGTACGTACCTCGGTTCGGAGGTCACGGTTCGATACAATTTTGGTACAACAGAAAAAAAATCTACTGTGCTAGATTTCTTTTCATTTATTTTTAACAGACAGTAGTACAAATTAATTTTTTTTTTCACCTACATGTGAACATACTACATAATATATCAAATTATAATGTCATATATATTCTATAAAATCTTCAGTACATATATACTGTACATACAAGGAATAAATACTTGACATACAGGTGCTGGTCATATAATTAGAATATCTTCAAAAAGTTGATTTATTTCACTAATTCCATTCAAGAAGTGAAACTTGTATAATGTATACAT
>JAHKKF010527076.1:1377-20422 GCA_019740295.1 Labeo calbasu
AATTTTTAACCAAAGTATATTATAGACTTTTCATTAAGACCCTAAAGAATCATATCAACTTGTGGAAAATGGGCATCCGATGACCCCTTTAAAAATGTTTTTTTTTTAATTACACAACTTAGGTATATACATATATAATTCCAGTTTTTGGACAGTAAGATTTTTAATATTTTTTTCTTTTTTAAAGAAGTCTCTTCTGCTCACTAAGCCTGCATTTATTTGATACGAAGTACAGCAAAAACAGTAACATTTTGAAATATTTTTACTATTTAAAATAAATGTTTTCTATTTAAATGTATTTTAAAATGTAATTTATTTCTGTGATTTCAAATCTGAATTTTTAGCATCATTACACCAGTCACACGATCCTTCAGATGCTCAAAAATTGCTGCTCAAAATTTATGATGTTAAAAACAAATGAGTAAAAATGTTTCAGGTTTTTAGCTAAAGGATCATGTTTATCTGAACAGCATTTATCTGAAATAAAATCCTTTGTAACATTATAAATGTCATTATCATTACAAATTTAAAGCAGCCTTGCTAAATAAAAGTATCAATTTCTATAATTTCTATAAAAATAAATGTTTCTTGAACAGTAAATCAGTATATTAAAATGATTTCTGAAGGCATCAGGAATTTTCAAATTGAAACATTTATTTTAAATTGTAAAAATATTTCACAATATAGCTGTATTTTTAAATAAATTTACTTTATTTTTAATCAAACAAAGACAGCATTAATAAGAGACTTCTTTCAAAACATGAAAAATCCTACCAACCCCAAACCTGCAGTGTATAGATTGAATTGATTCAATCGTTCATTCTTCTCCACACAATCTCCACACATTTCCCCAGAATTAAACCTGAAGTGCTTCTCGCCGCCGGTACTATTGCTCGAGTCTCATCTTTGTGTTTCCTCCTGAGAGCTGAGTGAGATTCTGAAGGCCACAAATGGAGGAGATCAATTGTTCTTTGATACAAACAGAAACCCTCCATCCGTTTCTCTCTCTTTCTGTCTTTCGCATAAGTATGTGTACAGAGTATACATTTATAGAGACACACAGTGTGTGTTTGTGTCTTGGTGTCCTTGTTATAAGCGCTAAAGTCTTTGTTAGCGTTGTTGCTGACTCTCCCTTATTCTTACATGAGTTCAGTCATCAGTTTACATCTTGCCCTGTTTAAAAACACAATCGACAGAGCCATCACAATCGAGGATGGGCACAAGATTAGCAAGAGTTTGTTCGGAGCTGAGTGCGACCTCTGTCGCTATTGATTTTGACTACTATTGATGGACTTAAACAGACAAAATCTGTACTAATACAACATAATAATAAACCGCTGTGTATTGACCAGTCTCCATTCTTTATTTCCCACAGACGTTCTGCTCACTGTTGATGGCGTGCATTCATCACTGATTTTCTCCGTTTCTCTCTGTGTAGATCTCGCTGGAGGAGATCGAACGCATCATGTCTGGCCAGGAGTTTAAAGAAGGAGCTGAACTATCAGATACGTGGAGCCACGGCTACAGTAACCATAGTTCACCTGGCAACAGTATCTCCGATGGCGGTCAGACCTTATCTTTTTCCACGCTGTCAACCAGGTGTGACCCGAATGAGATGTTCGAGCACGTTTGCACACGGACACGCTGACCTGTGCCTGTCCTTTTCTTGTGCAGGGACAAATCTCTTTGATTAAATTGAATTAGGAAATGTTTGCTTGTGGAACGAACCACATACTACAAACACGAGTGGAAACAAGATAAAGAAACACTTATAATTGATGCTATTTATATTTTTTTAATTGATTGAGTTATTGTGCATGTTATTCTGAAGACAAAAATGTTTTTTTCTTCATAATCTTTCATAAAAATTTGATATGTGTTGTGGAACGAACCACCTGCTATAACAAACATGCGCAAAATGTTAAAACAAGAAAAAGAAATGCACAAAATTTATACAATTTATACTTTTTACATTTTTTAAATATATTGTGCATATTATTCCAAAGACAAAGTGTTTTTTTTTTTCATAATATTTAAACAATTTAATATTTGTGTTGTGGAACGAACCACCTGCTATAACAAACATGCGCAAAATGTTAAAACAAGAAAAAGAAATGCACAAAATTTATACAATTTATACTTTTTACATTTTTTAAATATATTGTGCATATTATTCCAAAGACAAAATGATTTTTTTTCATAATCTTTCACAAAAATGTATTATTTGTGTTGTGGAACGAACCATCTGCTATAACAAACATGCGCAAAATATTTAAACAAGAAAAAGAAACACTCAAAATTAATGCTATTTTTACTCTTTTAGTTTTTTAAATATATTGTGCATGTTATTCCAAAGACAAAATGTTTTTTTTGTTTGTTTTTTTTTTTTCATAATATTTCATAAAAATGTATTATTTGTGTTGTGGAACAAACTACATGCTATAACAAACATAAGCAAAGAGTTGAAACAAGATCAATAAATGCTCAAAATTGATGCTATTTTTGCTTTATATATATATATATATATGCTGTGCATGTTATTCCAAAGACAAAATGTTTTTTTTTTATTTCATAATCTTTCATAAAAATTGTATGCTCATGTTGTTAACGAACAACATATTACAACAAAAATAAGCAGAGAGTCATAGCACCAAAGAAACACTCTAAAGTTGATGCTATTTTTACTTTTTAAAAATGTTTTAATTTATTGTGCATGCTGTTCCAAAGATACAATGTTATATCATCCGATTATCTTTTGCACTTTTAAATGAGTTGAAATTATATAGGAGTTATTATCATCAACTAAAATAAAAACTAAATAAAGTTACTTTAAATAAAAGTTAACTGAAATAAAATATTAAAAGCTTTTTTTTTTTTTTACATTATTTCGTTTTTTAAATTTATTTATTTATTTATTTTTCATTTTATTTTATTCAGCAATTTCCCATTTTTGTTTAGTTTAAGCTGAAATACTAAAATAACTGAAACTAAATAAACTGAAACTATTAAATTAAAACTTAAATATTAAACTTAAAAAAAATTAAGACTTAATAAATATTAGATGTAGATATATGAAAAAAACTAAAATAAAAAGACTAATGACTAAATGACTAAAACTTCAAATAACACATTCAATTAAAAAAAAAAAATATATATATATATATATATATATATATATATATATAAAAGAAAATCTCATTTAAAATATTCAGTAAATATATAGTTGCAAATGCTGTTTCATGTTGACTTTTTGCTTTTCTATCAAATTCTATTTATATACTAAGATTGCCTTTGCATATATGGCATGTATGATGTATATTTTCCTTTCTGGTTCTCTCTGCAGCCGTTCTGTGGATGTGAGCACATACCCTGTGTCCTGTAGAGATCAGTGCAGCAGTCCTCAGCTAACACACTCTTTCCTGTTGTGTAAATATCCTTTACCGCCCTCTGCTGGCAGCAGCCTGAAGACGCAATCACACACATTATCAGCACAGCTGCTCGCTGCTGAAGACCTCACACCTCTCACTACACCCATGGTCATAGAAGAGGGGTAAGACTCACACACACGTCTCACAAAATTACACATCAAACACAACTTGTGTTGCATTTGACTTTTTCAAAGAGGACATATCTCAGTTTGGAGAATATATATTGGATATTTACAATATATTTGTGGTGATTTTTGTTTAAAGAAGCAATATTGAAAGGATTTACTCTCTTACTTGACATGTTGGTTGTCAGGTTTAATGGTCCAGACCTGAAAACTCTGCCACCATCTTTATCTAAATGTAACACTGGAGTTTGTCGCAGCTGACCTTGAGCTAAATTTTGATATATTTTAAAGGAGAAGTCCACTTCCAAAACAACAATTTACAAATAATTTACTTAACCCCCTTGGCATCCAAGATGTTCATGTCTTTCTGTCTTCAGTCGTAAAGAAATTATGTTTTTTGAGGAAAGCATTTCAGTCTTTTTCTTCATATAATGGACTTCAATTGTGCCGCCTAACTTCCAAAATGTAGTTTAAATGCAGCTTCAAAGGGCTCTAAACGATCCCAGCCGAGGAAGAAGGGTCTTATCTAGCGAAACGATTTGTCATTTTTTCCAAAAAATAAAAATTTGTATACTTTTTAAGCACAACAGCTTGTGTAGCACAGGTTCTGGCATGCGCGTTTACAACATACTATTGAATCATGTCGAAAGGTCACGCGGAACGTAGGCAGAACTACAGACCCAGTGTTTACAAAGCGAACACGCAAAGACTTAGAAAGTGCAAGTAAGTCAAACGCTGTTTACAAACAAAAAGGTACAACGTGTCGGACGATTCTGAAGTTGTAGGAGAAAATAAGATGGAGTTTTTCGCCATACTCTACCTTTTTGAGCCGGAGTACACAGACGATGAACTTAGACGTGATTCGTAGTAGTGATGGGAAGTTCAGATCATTTTACAGACTCGGACCTTTGAGTCTCGTTCAGCAAAATGAATGAATCTTTTTTGAGTCATTTAGTTCATTTTAGCAAAATCAGCATCACGTGACAGCCCCATAAGACGAACGAATGACTCAAAACCCGAAGACTCGAAACAGGTGAACTAATTCCAGTACAGAACCTAATAGAATGTTGCGCATGCGCAACTGAACGAATCACTCCCCGAGACGACTCGTTCTTCGCGAGTGACTGTAAAGATTCGTTCAAAATGAACAAATCGTTCAAGAACGACCCGTGGACGTGCATCCGAGAGCCTGTGCTACTCGAAAATCCTGAAATGCTTTCCTCAAAAACCATCATTTCTTAACGACTGAAGACAGAAAGACATAAACATCTTGGATGACAAGGGGGTGAGTAAATTATTTGTAAATTGTTGTTTTGGAAGTGGACTTCTCCTTTAAGTAAGTTATTTTTTGAATGGGTGATACTAAGTGTGTAAATAATTATTTTGAATACTGAAGCCACATTGGTTGCCTAATATGTTGAAAAAATAGCAATAAATGAATGTTCTAAGGTACGTTGTTGCTTGCTGTTTAAGGGTTAAATTGGATTAATTTCAGTTAATAATTTGCATCAAACTGTCTGTTTCAAATAATTGTTCAAAACACAGATTCACTAATTTTTTAAATGTTTCTTGAGCAGCAAGTCAGCATATTTTTATCATGTGACACTGAAGACATGGAGTAATGAAGCTGAAAAATCAGCTTTGTTATCACAAGAATAAATTACATTTTAAAATATATTCAAATAGAAAACATTAATTTAAAATTTTAATAATATTACTGTTTGTACTGTATTTTTTGTTAAAGAAATGTCTTGGTGAGCATAACAAACCTTTCAAAGCATTTAAAATCTTACTAGCACCAAGCTTTTTAATTATAATGTAATCATATGTGACCCTTGGTGATGTTTATGCATGCAAACAAAAATGATTAAATATCCTTGTCCCATTGCTATATCAGTTCTATATTACGCAACCTTAAACACATAATGGAAAAAAATGCATTGTTCTTTTAGGCAGACATTTACATATAAAAGTCGTAAAGATGCTGAAGCAAAACTAGCCTGATAAATTCTAAGGTTCTCTCTCTTTCTGTCATTTGTTCAGGTATAACGTGACTCAGCCGGAGCTGTTGGCTCTGCTGTGCCGTATAGCAGATGAGCTGTTATTCAGACAGATTGTCTGGCTGAAGCGTTTACCCTTTTACAGCGATCTGTCCATCAAAGACTGCACTCGTTTACTGGGCGCTTCCTGGCATCAGCTCATTCTGCTTTCCTCACTCACGGTGCACAGCGGACAGATACTAGGAGAACTAGCTAACATCACACACCAGTACACACCATCCAGCCTGACATTACAGGGGTAAGCTAAATGTGTATGAACAATATTGATTAGTTATGCACAGTAGCTCCGCCCACCGTGAAATCTCATTGGTCTAAAATATTGCTAAACATATACGTATGTATGCAGGTTTGGTGAGGATGCTATGGAGGTCATGGAGAGTTTAAATTTTCTCTTTCGTAAGTTTCATCAACTAAATATCAGCAATGAAGAGTACAGCTGCTTAAAGACCATCACCTTGCTCAATCAAGGTAACACACAAACACTGATTTTGAGTCACATTGAGATCTTCGTGGCAATAGCAGATGTGTGTAATTTGAGTGTGTGTGTTGTAGATATGGCAGGTTTGTGTAACACATCCACGCTGGAACAGTTAAGTGAAAGGTACTGGTCCGTGTGTCGTGACCTGACAGAACGACTCCACCCTCGCCGACCCAAACGCTTCTCTGACATCATCACCTGCCTTACTGAGATACGCCATACCTCAGGTGTGTATGTGTAAAATACTGGAGAGAGAGAATGAATGAACCCAAAAATATTCATTTTTCTTAAATTGTTCAAAAGTTTGGGGTCAGTATGATTTTTTTTTTATAGAAATTCTAAATAAAGTGATAGAGTAGAGTAGTATATAAATAGAAGATAATAGTTTTATTCAGCAAGGATACATTAAAGGAGAAGTCCACTTCCAAAACAGATTCACATATAATGTACTCACCCCCTTGTCATCCAAGATGTCTTTTTTCTTCAGCTGTAAAGAAAGTGTTTTTTGAGTTAAACATTTCAGGATTTTTCTCCATATAATGGACTGGTATGGTGCCCCGATTTTGAACTTCCAAAATGCAGTTTAAATGCGGCTTCAAACGATTTCTTAAAATTGAATGACATAAATTCACAGTTGCAAGAAACTGAATTGTGAGATAAAAGCTCTGAATTCTGACTTTTTTTTCTCACATTTACAGGTTTATATCCAAATTCTTGTTTTCTCAAAATTGTGACATATAACTCGTCAAAAAGTCCAATTTTGAGTGAAAAAAAGGCACTGATATGTTTTCAGAATTGCAAGTTTATATCTCACAATTCTGACTTAATAACTCACAATTGCATGTTATAAAGATATAAATTCACAATTGCGAGACAAAAAGTCAGTATTGTGGTATAAGTATGATTTTCTTTTTTTTTTTTTTTAAGATTAAATTCTAAATAGAGTAATAGAGTAGTATGTAAATACAAAATAATACTTTTATTCAGCAAGGATACATTAAATTATTGGAAGCCCACTTATATTTCCCCCACTGTTTAAAAAATAAAATAAGGTTATTGCGACTTTTCATCTTACAATTCTGACTTTTTGTCACAGAATTGTGAGATATAAATTCGTAATTGCAAGAAATAGTCAAACTGTGAGGTAAAAACGCACAATTCGGACTTTTTCTCACAAATTTGAGTTTGTATCTCACAATTCTGACTTTTTTCTCGTAATTGCAAGTTTATATCTTACAAGACTTTTTTTCTAAAAATTGTTGAATTGAGATATGAACTTGCAATTGTGAGTTATATTTTGAATGTTTTTGTAATTTTGAAGGGAAAAAGGGACTGATCTGTTCTTAGAATTGTGAGTTTGTATCTCACTCGCAACTGCTTTTATATCTCACAATTTTGAGAGAAAGTCAGAATTGTGAGTTTGCATTTTGCAGTTCTGACTTTATAACTCAAACTTTATATTTATCAGAATTGTGCATTTATATCTCACAATTCTGACTTTATAACTTGCAATTGCGAGTTTATATCACAATTCTGAGAAAAAGAGTCAGAATTGCAAATTTGTATCATGCAATTCTGAAAAAAAAGTCAGAATTGTGAGATGTAAACTCGCAATTGCGAGACAAAAAGTCAGAATTGTGATATAAAAATTCACAATTACCTTTTATTTTTTATTCGGGGGCAGAAACAGGCTTCCATATTAAATTGATCAGAAGTGACTGTAAGGACATTTATAATGTTACAAAAGATTAATATTTTAAATAAAATGTGTTTTTAAACTATTCATCAAAAATTCCTGAATAAAAATCACAGTTTTCACAACAATATTAAGCAGCACAACTGTTTTCAACCTTGATAATAATAAGAAATGTTTCATGAGCAGCATATCAGTATATTAGTATGATTTCTGAAGGATCATGTGACACAGAAGACTAAAGTTATGATGCTAAAAAATTCAGCTTTGCATCACAGAAATGAGCGTTTATCGGCACAGATATTAAGCATTTTTATGGTTATCGGTATCGTTCACTTTCAAAACCGATTTGTCGATTCAAACAATTTTAAAGCATTGAAATAATTTTTTGTCAGCTCTTGTTCTTTTGACATTAATTTTCATTTTTCCGCTAGACATATATATATCTATTTTTATGATTATCAGTATCAGCCATTTTCAAAAATGATTTGCCAATAAAATAATCTAATTTAGAACCGATAGACATATGTATCGGTTCTAAATATCGGTTATCGGTTTGCTTGATCTGTCATAATCGGTATCGGCATCGACCCTGAAAAACACATATCGGTCAACCCCTAATTCAAATAGAAAACTGATATTTTAAACTGCATTATTATTCCACAATGTTACAGTTCTTACTGTATTTCTGCTCCAATAAATGCAGCCTTGGTGAGCCTTTTTTCAAAAAACATTACAAATTCTACAAAAATTTTTGGACAGTGGTGTGTTTTAAAGCAACAGGTCTCTCAACTAAACACCCTTTTTCCCCAAATATTTATGACTGTCACCGGCACACAAATGAAGATGTTCACAGCATGTTTCCAGCATTTAGTAAAAAAAAAAAACCTAAAACCAATTTAAGCCTTAAATTAGTTTTATCCACAAATAAAGATGCATTTTTTCCTTTTAAACTCTTGTTGCATATTTACTTCATGATACTGTTTGAGTATGCAACATTTACCCAATCAAAACGTACCTCTGCTAATGATGTCATTATTGGTTACAGGTAAGATGATGGCCATTCCACTGGAGCAGCTCCCACTGCTGTTTAAGGCGGTACTGTACTCCTGCACGACCAATCAAAACCCCTGGCTAGCCAACAGCTCCACCTCCAAGACATAAGCCACGCCTCCAGCTAGCTGTTTTTATTTTTTCCCCCCAATGTATTTATTACATGACAAAGTTGAATGTAAAACTCTTCACAGTGTATCAAATGTAGCGATCTACCAAATTATATTTCAAGATGCCTGCAAAGAAAATCTCAGGAACATGACTTTCAAAAAAAAGACCTTTAAAAAACTCTGACCGTTGTGTTAATGATCAAAATGAAAAGAAAAACACAAATGAACGCACTGCAAGCCATTGTTGAATTATGCAGCCTCTAGCTATGATATAAAAATGTCCTTGTGTTGCAGGATGTCACTGATAAAATATGCCTGATAAAATAGTGAAGATGCCAAGGTGCTGAATTTCATTCAAAAAACAATGTTTCTTATTCAGATAATAGCTACGTTTGAGAGATTTTAAATAGATCACGCAGCTCACAAGTTTGAGTACCAAAACTGAGTGTGCCACAATATATGTGCTGTTGAGTATAATATTTTTTTTTTTAGGATGGAGACTTCCGGTAATGTTTGAGCCAGTCGCCGGGGTAACGAAATGCAATAAGCACACTCTTTATCCCAGGTGTGTGTGTGTGTTACATGTGTGATTTCCTCTCACACGTGTTTTCGAGGAAGCGTGAATGTTTGAACAGGGTTTACGTGTTGTATTTTGATGTAGTTGTAGTTTTGTTGGAAATGTTATTCCTCATTTATATGTTTTGATCAGTTTTATTCCTGTTTTTGAACCTAATATGTGTTTTAACTGTTACCAGAGGAGCCATTTCTCAGGAAGGGTTTGAGTTGAATGAAACCTCATCGTGTTGTATGGAAGAACATTCCAGATACTACCAAACATTGGAAGAATTTCATGTGGTTTTAACCTTCCATTCCTTCTTTGAAAGTTTACATTTCTGTTTTTGCCGCAGCGGCAGACAATGAGAGGGTAGAGTATAGCGGCGTGCTCGCGGATAGCGTGCAGTGGTCGCTCTGGCGGATATCGCAGAAGGGGGGAATCATTTTCTTTGTGCGCGCCATGTTTCTCTCTGTTTTGTTACCATCTGAGGCCTTGAAGTGCCTCTGTAGTTGATGACATAAAGACCGGGCGGCAAACGGACTGTGTCACTCAGCTGTCTGTCGATAATTATTGTTCATCTGTGTTTTTCTTCTCTGCATTTTGAATGTTTACAGCATTTAAAATTACATTGTACTTATTTTCGTTTCATAAAGAAGGCCTGATAAACATGTCTCTGTGTGTTGATTTATCATCAGTGTCTCTGTTTGGTCTTCTCTAAGGTGCTCTACGTTCCATATTGTGTTTTCCTGTTTCTGTGGCCTTGCAGATCTGAACTAACATGCATTGTGACTATTTTTAGTAAGTATGTGCTCAATTTAAGGCCATCTGTGTGCTAAACCCTGACAAATTTCACTTGTTGATATACAAAACACAAGATTTACATTCATTCTCTACTGGAAAAATGGATTAAAATTACTGATGACTCATCCTGCACCACACAGATTTTTGTCCAATGAAATGTTTCGTTGGGATGTTAATGCCCCTCCCCCTAATACCACCACCAATCAAATAAAAGCAAATGTTTCACAGTTAAGAAAAACGGAAGCATTTCTAAAGATTTGTTTGAAGATTTGTAAAAATATATGCTGTATTTTCCCGCCTTAACGTTGTGAGGATACTAAGATTGGATTGTCAGTAATATTTTAAGATTTTAATTAAAGGATCAAGCTTTGGTTAGTCATGCTTAGCAATTAGCTAGCATGCTTCTTTCTTACATAATATGCTGCCTTCACGCCATGTCGTAATTACCATAATGCCGAGTTGACAACACGTGACATTTTACTCATAGCTTTCCATGTTGTCGGATTTAGAGGTAGCGCCTAAGTAGCGCCAAAATGAGCCTGGCGGCGGTCCAAGTCGTAACTCTCAGAACATTCCGAGTTTACAAGTTGTACTAGTTTAGGAGCACACGAGGGCTTTGGCGTTGATAGTGTTGTCATAGAAACTCATAATTCAGATAGAGTAGAATGTCACGTGTTTTCATCTCGGAATTACGAGATGGCGTGAATGCAGCATTAGTTGTGATGTTTGAAATATACAGGATACAGGAAGGAACCGCAGCCTGTTTTTTTTTTTTTTTGTACAGTCAGTAAAACTCAGTCAAAATGTACGAACTCAGCTTTTGTTGCTCAGCAACCAAACCGAGTTTACCATTCAGTAAAATTCAAACACTTAATGCCATAAACAATCATTATTCAACAGAAAACTTTGCTGTCGTAGAAAATTAAGTACCTATGTTTTTTTGGGTCTGATTTTCAAGTAATTTTTTGCTTTAAATCAAGGTTTATAATGTTGTACATTTTGTTGGTTGGTTTGGTTCATGGCTTATAACTGGGAAAAATACTTCCATAACCAAGGCCGAAAGGCTGAAAATGTGGGCTTGCACTGTTGCACTCTATTAGCATCATCACAGAAGTGAATTTATACTTGCATACACAGAAAGAGAATAGTAAATACATATTTACGTGGCTAAATACCCAGACAGATAGCAATCCAATCAATTAAAATGCATAAATTAGGTCAGCACTATGAAATCTCTGATTGAGAAACAGAACTAGATATTGGTCTGATTTATCTGACCTTATGTTATCTTCATGAATTAAGAATGAAGCCTAAGGAAAATGACAGGAAGACTGGCCACTGGGAGAAAGGAAAAAAGTTTATTAATGTGTAAATTGTGTAAATCTCAAGTCTTGCAGAGTTGCCTTTAAATGCTGAATATAGAAACATGTCTCTGTCTCTTTTTGACTTGTGAGCAGAATTTTTGAGTGTCCACTTGAACTAATTTAGATGCCCATGACCTTGCTCACTTATCATTCCATTTTCTTTCCTCTCTCCCTCCTTTTCTTCATCACAGTCTGTTATGATTGAGTAGTTTGGCTAAACTGAACAATACAACGTATTTAGCAAACTAAGAGAGTCAGATATCCTGAATCATCATACAGTATAATAGAGTTCTGTGCAAGTTCTAAGTGAAGATCCTGTTTCCTGTGTCAGGCTCCACCTCTTCCTGCGGAGTGCAGAAATTGTGACTGTTTTTAGCACAACTCTCCTTTTCTTCCTATTTCTCTCACTCCATTCTTAAAAAGAAAACTTATTTCCTACATCCTCTCATATGACATTTTAGTGACTGATTCCCATCGTAAAAACATGCAATCACATCTTTATCTACATTTATGCAGTTTCGTATCTTAAAAATATACGAAATTAATTGAGTCCGTGTCTTTTTTTACTATTGACATTTAAAATAATGCTAAAATACGCTGTTTTTAATATCCCTCATAGCTCAACGGACCAGTATTTAACTAAAATTTATATTTTTAAAGAACAAACGTGCTTACAATGGGCAAATTTGTATGTGTAAATGAAAATGTTCATATTATCAATCGATCCCCTTGCGTGAACTCGTCATATTGTGTATTTTTAATGTCAACTTCTCTTGCGAAAAAAGCGTTTTTGAATTACTCACGGCATTCCATATTTGCGCATGCGCGCAAATTCGCGCTTTTCCGAAGATGGATCTGTGAATGACAACAACTGTCCCAGAGCAAAACACACCATTTCCCGCACTTTCTGAGAGCCTCTCACAGCAGTAATGACAACACTTACAGGTACAAAGTCAAATATTAATAGTTAGCCTAATAGTTTTCAAATGTTGGTGGAGTTTGACTGAGAAGAACATGTGTAAATTAAAACGATAGTTTCAGATAGTTTAATACTTTTTCTTTTATCCATAAGGTTTTGTTAAAATGTTCAGTTTTAGATCGCTTATAAAATCTATAGTTATCTAGCCAAGAGTGAGTGCTTCTCTTTTGTTGTTGTTGTCAATAGCTTGTTGTTTGATTACTGTTTTCTAATGAATGAAAATGCTGAGCTTCTTCCAATATGTTCCACTGATATGTTTTAGAAAAGACGAGCTAATTGTTTCCTTTACAGTCCTTGTTCATTCTCTGCAACATATTTCAAGTATTTGTAATATTTTAAGTGATTCTGCTAAATGCATAGAATTAGAATTAGAATGTCTTTATTGTCATTGTACAGATGTACAACAAAACTTTTGGCTCCCAGTACAAAAGTGAACATGCGCACACACATACAAAAACAGTGCAATATATAAAGATATATACAGCTAGAATAGGAACTGTTTTGGAGGCATTAACTGATCCAATTTTTTTTGTGAACAACCAATGGGTGCCACCACTGTTTTTCATGTGCAGCCTGAGTAAAAAACACCAGTCAGAAGCATTAGTAATGCAAGACTGAGTGAAATATGAGTTCAGATTTAATTAATGGTGTTGTTGATTGCCACAAAAATAATATTTATTCCTACAACAATTGAACTATATGTGACATAAATAACATAAAAATGACATATATAAATAAGTTATCTATAGATGTATGGTTTGTTAGTATAGGACAATATTTGGCCGTAGCTATTTGAATATCTGGAATTTGAGGGTGAAAAAAAAATCAAAATACTGAGAAAATCGCCTTTAAAGTTTCCAAATGAAATTCTTAGCAACGTATATTACTAATCAAAAATTAAGTTTTAATATATTTACAGTAGGAAATTTACAAAATATCTTAATGGAACATGATCTTTATTTAATATCCTAATGATTTTTTGGCATAAAAGAAAAATTGATCATTTTGTCCCACACTGTAAAAAACAATTTGCTGAGTCAACTTAAAATAATTTGTAACCTGGCTGCCTTAAAATATTAAGTTCAGTGAACTCAAAGAAAGTTTATTCAACTTGAAATGTTAAATTATACTAAGTGACAACTTAGATATTTGATTTGAATCAACTTAAATTTTTAAGGCAGCTGGGTTACTTACCCATCTGTTAAGTTTAACAAACACAAATATCTAAGTTGTTATTTAGTACAACTTAACATTTCAAGTTGACTAAGCTTATTTTGACTGAACTTAAAATTTTAAGGCAGCAGGGTAACAAATTATTTTAAGCTGACTCAACAAATTGTGTTTTTTATTTTTTACAGTGCATACGATGTATTGTTGGCTATTGCTACAAATATACCCGTGCTACTTAAGACTGGTTTCGTGGTCCAGGGCCATATATATCTTATTAGAATAAATAATTCTTCCTCTAATTATTAAAAATAAAACCAGTTTATTGAACATTTTGTGGCTCCAAAGGGATATTATTTTAGTGATGCCATTGAAGAACCATTTTTGGTTCCAGAAAGAACCTTTCATTGAGCGGTTCTTAAAAGAACCATTTTGAAGAACATTTTAAAAATCCAAAGAACCTTTTTCTACTATAAAGAAGCTTTTCTGCATTTGAAAGGTTCCATGGATGTTCAATGTTCTACATTGAATCATCGATGCCAATAAAGAACCTTTATTTTTAAGAGAGTAGATAATTTTGTCCATGAGTTTCAGTGATTTTTACTACAAATGCAAGGCTTTTAAGTACAGTATCAATTAACGACAGTAAAAAATCACTGGCGTCTTATGACTGTTTGCCATACAGGGAACCAGAACAGCATCTCATTAGCTAATACTAAACATCTCTTTCATAACGAATCTCTCTTTCTCACTCACGATTTTTGTCATCCATGTTAAACAAACGTACGCAGTCACACAGGTTCACTCTGACATGAGTAATCTTATCTGAGCTGAACGTTCGAATACTCCTGATGGCTCAGATAAGGAACTAAAACAAGCAGAGACCTTCACACAATATACACTCCTGATACACTCGCAGGCACACGTGGATGTTTTAATAAGGCCCTCGGTCATAGTTAGTTATTTGGCTGGCTTTTTTTTTTTTTTTTTTTTTGTACATGAATTAGAGTGTTTGAAATAATCTAGGCTCAAGGTTTCGAGGGTCTCGGGGTGAAACATTTTTACGTCACTGCAGCACAGAGCTCAGGGCTTATGGCAGTGCCCAATGCCACATTCACAAACACACACACATTCCACATACACCCTTCATTTTTTTATCTATCTGGTATATATTTTAGTAAATCTGTCTATCTATCTTCAAACGTCATGTGGAAGTCTCTAAATGTCTTTTTTCAATTAAAAATTGTATCTATTATGTGTGAATTAACCTGACTGTAAAAGGTTACATCAACAAAACCATCGAGTGAACATAAAATAAAGCATCATTCTTTTAATTTATGAGGCATACATGATGGACAGACACAATCCTGCTGTTATAGACCTACATACTTAACACACTTGACATGTGTAAGTGTGTGTATTTGAGAAACAATCTTCAGAAGTGTCGTGTGAAGAAAGTGTGTGTGGGTGAAGGACAGATAAGATGAGAGACCACCATGTTCACACACACACCCCACGTAGACATTTTCGTACACTTCAACACACAAGCACACAACATCAAGAGTGTTTGGTATATAAACCAATATATACAAGGTTAAGAATAATAATTTTTATACAAGCTGTCAATTAACTAATCTCACTTTTAACAGAGTGCACTTAAGATGTAAAGTGTGGCCAGTATGAAAGCAAGTACTGTTTATAGAATTTCTTTCCTAATTCTCATTCTTATGCTTTTTTTTCCCCTCTTCTATTCATCCTTTATCACAGAATATAATTTTATTCAACTATAGTTAAGTCATGTTGGTGGAAAGGCCATGAAGGTCAAAGACTACAAAGACTCTTTTGAATCTCTCTTTTTTCCTCTTTCTCTTTTAAAAATAAAATCAGGTGCAATGTTCGAGTCTTATGTGAGCTAGAGATGACAACTCCATTGGACGTTTGGGGTTTCGACCTTGCCAGAGTCCTTTTGTTGAGGTGCACAAAGTCTCTTTTTTGTCACTTAAATTGTTGTTTAATTTTTTTGGAATAATTTTTTGATGGACAGACTAGATAAAAATATCTATTCATCATGTCAGTGAATAGGAACCATGTATTGTACAATAATGAAGTAGAATAATAACCATTCTTTGGGCTTTTTGTTAATATTTTCTTAGACTTCAGTCTTTAGGTGCTTTAGCTGGTAATATGTCTTAAGTTGATCCTTTTTTATATGATGATAAATGGCTAATATGATAATACTGATCGTTCTATATCATGATCCAAATGTATTTAATCATGTTTATGGCTAGAAATTCTATCTATCTATCTGTCTATACTGTTTTGTGTGTAATGATAAATGACTAATATGATATACTGATATATTTATATTATGATCCATATATGAATATATATATATATATATATATATATATATATAAACAAATTAAGTCATGGAAAAGCATTTTTGGTTCTTTTATATCAAATAATTGGGAGTGGCTAATATTGATATAAAAAAATAATGCACAATAATGTAGAATTATAGTGATTTTATCATATGTGACCCTGGTCCACAAAACCAGTCATAAGGGTTTTTTTTAATTGAGATTGAATGTATTGTGTATATTGTGTATTGTGTATATTTGGCCGAGATACAGCTATTTGAAAATCTGGAATCTGAGGGTGCAAAAAATTGATCAAAAAAAAAAAAAAGTCAAAATATTGAGAAAATCACCCTTAAAGTTGTCCAAATGAAGTTCTTAGCAATGCATATTACTAATTAAAAATTACATTTTGATATATTTATGATAGGAAATTTACAAAATATCTTCAAGGAACATCTTTACTTAATATAATAATGATTTTTGGCAAAAAAGGAAAAATCGATAATTTTCACCCATACAATGTATTATTGGCTATTGCTACAAATATACCCATGCTACTTATGACTGGTTTTGTTGTCCAGGGTTACAATATAAAATATAAATATTTTACTAACATAATATAATATTAACTAATATAATGTAAGAATAAAATAAATATTTAATACTGTTTTTTGTTGCTATTTTTTTAATGAATTAATTTAGAATTTATTTTTATTTAATTTTTGCACCACTTTCAGCAATTTTAATGATTTTTGCTATTTCTTCCCCCTCATGTTTTGAAGGGGGGATATATTTTGGCTGACACAAGGAAGTCAAGAACAGGAAAACAAAACGCAAGAATTTCAGGCCTAATTGAAACAATTAGTCCTGCTGTCAAATTCATGTGATTATTTCTATCAAACGGCGACATACGACCAATGTTTTAGTTCGGATGTTGTTCTGGCACTCACCCTCTGATCTGTGCTACTCAAATGTTTTCCAGAAGTGTGTTAATTAATATGCTAATGAGAAATTAAAGAAGCCCGACAGCTATTGTAGTTATTGTGAGCAAACACATGTTCCACGTGCCTTTGATAGAGAACGAGAGCGCGAGAGCGCAGAGGTCTTCAGCACCTCCGCACGTTGTCTTTCACGTTCTTTATTGATTAAGTAGCACAATGACTGATGGGAAATGCGCCATATGGAGACACTCGTGTGCGCGATTCACAGAATGACAGATTCTTTTGTGCGGGTGAGCGCGTGTGTGCGGTTAGAAAATCAATACCGATTGCTTCATTAAAGGAAATTAAAAAGTTATTAATTTATGGTGTTAATGGGCGCGCAGGACGATTTGATGCAGTGTGGAAACATGCAATTAGGTATACAATGTGTGTGTGTGTGTGTTTATACGTGATTCAACTTTCTCTTTTGAAAAATAAATGAAGATAAATGTTAAAATATCAAGAAATAGCGGCAATTCTGTGCTTTGGATTTCTGACACCATCATTAATTATTTCTTTTCATATTAAACAAAAACCTTTTCCACAGAATAAATCGAAATATTTCACTTGTGACCTTTTTTGCATTTGACACGCAGGCAAAATATTTGAAAAATCATTTTTTGAAAAGGTACATTCTTGCTTACAATAATTCAGGGGTACTTTACAGTCTTTGAAATGGGTGTCTATTTTTCGTCTTGTTTTCTTATTTTTTGTTTACATGTTATTCTTGCAATTAGATGTCTTCTATAGCTCAAAGAAGGAAACATTTACCGTGATTTATTAGTCGAGTATTGTGATGAAGATAATGACGGTGTTGGAAGACAGTCAGCCGTTGTTGGACCAATCAGTTGTTGGACCAATCAGATTTCAGTGGGAGAAAAAGTACGTAAAATAGTAACATTTTTTAAATGTATCCTATAAATACGCGTTTTTTTAATAATATTGATTATAATGAATAAACTGAAGGTTACATTAAGATGTGAAAGTGCTATAAGCATATTCGCACAAATATTTAAAAATAAAAAAAATCCTCACTCTCAGGAAAAAAAGGTACAAAAGCTGTCACTTGGACAATTTTGTACCTTTTTAGGTGCGTATTAGTACATCAAAACGACATATTAGTACCTAAAGTGTAAATATTAGTACCTAAATGCTTTTGAAAGGGTTGCGGCCTAGTGACAGCTTTTGTACATATTTTCCTAAAATAAAAAGCAGCTGTATGCATACCACCAATAGAAATAGGTCGGTCAATTTGAAAGCAAAGCTAAGTTATTTTTAATAATAAAATTCTCTGAAATTATTCAGAGAGTTTATTTCAAGCAATCGCTTGGAAACTGTTGTCTCCTCCCCATCCTCAGTACCTGTTGCAGATAGGCGCTTCTTCCTGTCGCTCATTGACTCTTTTGTATGTGTGTGTATGTGTGTGTGTGTGTGTGTGAATATGAGGGCATGTCTACTGTGTGAACGCACGAGGCCAAACACTAAAGAGCTGCTGCCCTCGAGCTGTCCTCGCACACATAACGCGGGTTTTTACCGGGGAAACACTCACGCATTGAACCGGCAGGATCGCGCCGTGTCGCGGCTCTGGTGATTAAATTCCTCGCGTAGAGATCAGCAGCACTGAAGCACCGCGGAGGAGCAGAGAGTCACTGACAGGTAAGAGTTGCCTTTCACGTCAACATCACATGCTTTCGTTTCAGGCATTTGGACCTATTTGCATTTCAACCAAAGAAGGATATTTGTGTTCATAAACTAATACTTTTATACCACATAATCAGGTTAATAAAAGCTTAGCTGTGATATATTGATATTTAATTAAATAGTACAAATAGGCACATGGCAGTATTAGTCTTTAAATGACAACGCTGTAATATTTTCTCCTTTGCTTAAT
>JAHKKF010527078.1:0-17998 GCA_019740295.1 Labeo calbasu
TCCTTGCTTCCTTCCTTCCTTCCTTTCCTTCCTTCCTTACTCTTTCTTTCTTTTTCTTCTTTCTTTTCTTTTTTCCTTCATTCCCTCGTTCCTTTCTTCCTTTTTTCTTTCCTTCCTTCCTTCTTTACTCTCTATTTTTTTTTTACTTTTTTTCTTTTTCTTTCTTTCTTTCTTTCTTATTTAAATACTGTAGTTTTTTAATAAATTTTTGACACTTTCGTTTTGACAGTTATTTCACATTTATTTACTTAGCTCATTTGCTCATGTGCTTTATTTATTTATTTGCTTGTGCTGTTTTTTTTTCTTAATCATTTTTGGCCTTTTTGACAGTGGTAAAGAAAACAGCAAATTATGGAAAACGAGATTAATTAGATTCAAAGTGTTGGACAGCGTGATGATGAAACTGACGGTCTCATTTGTAAAATGGATTGCTGCGGACTGTAGGCCAGTGATGGATTTATGGTTAATGATATGAAATATGTAGACATTTTAAGACACTTTTTGTTTATTCAGTTCTTTACTCGTCTGCCACAATCGTGTTAATTATAATTTTAATTATCTGCTTTTGGACTTTTTAGCTAATCAGCTAATCTGCATGTGCTGTTAATGAATTACAATAATGAGCATATCACAATAAATTCATTTTAGAATTCTAATTCATTGCCTTCTCTGGTTTAAAAAAAAAAAAAAAAACATCAAAAGCTCATTGTTCATTGGAGGGATTGCAGGTTTTCAGAAGGATTTGATTCTCTTGATGTGTGTGAGATCCTTATTTGACAGTGCGCCGACATTCCTCTGGATTTACGTCTGTTAGAGACTGCAAATGTGCTCTCGGTTAATGAGTTACATCTTCACCGCATAGCGCGTGTCTGCTGCGCTCCGATAGCGCTCGTGCCATTCGAATCCTGTTAGAAGAAGACAACACATGCAAATTCCACAGGCGTCTTTTTGCAAAACAATTGGCGTGTTTGTCTTTTCTTCCTCACCGGAGCCTGATTGATTCTTTTGTTGCCTGTCAGAATCATAGACGTTAATTATCAGGTGTTGATAACACATGATAAACAAAACTGTACAAAGCTTTTGTTAGACTGTTTTGTGGTTTGTTTCCTATTTGGCTCCAGGTAGCACTTCCGCTCTCATCAGAGAGTTGTGCATAAAATGTGCGCAGCAGTGCACAGCAGACGCGTCTGTGATTTATATTACATTGATGGTGTTTCTTCAACGCAGCTTGAGCACTCGCTTCAAAACAGGAAATCTGCTGCAAATTTATTCCCTGTGGCAGTGAGTGTGGCTGTGTGAAAACAGCCTTCAACTCCAATTAAAGTTTGAGATGACTTGAGTGGCTAGGAAAAAAAGGTGTAAAAATGTATTTTCGAGAGCTTTCCCGCTTTTAACATTTCTCACACAGCCGTTGAAATAATTCAGTCCGTTTAATCACAGCTGAAAGTGGTGCTTGGCGGTTCTCTTTTCAATTTGTGAACTACAAGAATGCTAAACGTAGCAAATGCCGTTTTTAGATATTCATTAGATTGTTTATACTGAGGTTTAGAGACGGATGTGCAGAGTCAAACGAAGGACAAACAGAGAAACATAATGATTCTTCTCATCACTAGACAAACACGTGTCTTATTAGAAGTTTTAATGATACTTAACACCCTACCTTGAACCTTTATGCGCTGGTTAACAGTTTCATTTTTGTGAATATGTCATTATTAATACCCACATGTTTATGGCATTATTAATAATAATGCAGCCCGTTTCTTTCTTGACCGTGGCTTTGGTTTCAGTAATTGTTTACATATCTGAATGTGTAGTGAATGTCGTGCTTACTGTACTTATAAATCACTATATTATATATACATAATATAATAAAGTTGATTTAGAATCATCCCACCTTTTTTCTTTTCTTATAATGAAATCATTCAAACTTAATTTTTTAAGTAAAAACTGATTGTTTTCGTTTATTAATTTATCAATCTTATTCCCTACGTAGTTTTGCTTGTCTTTTTAATAATAAAATAATTTAAACTTAAAACATGTAACAAAATCAATAGTTTTTATTTTTATATATTTATTTATTTCCATAAATGTTTTTGTTTATCCCTAGAATCATTCCACCTTTTTTTCTTTTTTATAATTAAAGCTTTAACATTTTAAACAAACGAAAATATGTATTTATTTCCTTCATAGCTTTGCCAGTCTCTAGATTAATTCTCTCTACATTTTTCTTCTCTTATAATAAAAAACTTTTTCTTATTATTTTTTATTTTCTTATAATAAGATCATTTGAATTTACTTTTTTAAACAAAAACAATAGTTTGTTTTTATTTATGTATGTATTTGTTCATTTGTTCATTAATTTGTCTGCTATTCCCTGCATAGTTTTGCTTGTCTCATGAATAATTCCACTTTTTTTCTTATAAAATAATATAAACTGAAAACTTTTTAGCAAAACAAGTTTTTATTTATTTATTTCCTACATAGTTTTGCCAGTCTCTATATTAATTCTATATTTTTTCTTCTTTTGTAAAAACATAATTATCTCTTCTAATGAAATAATTGTTTCTTTTGGTTTTTCTTCTGATTCTTTTTAATTTTTATAATAAAATAATTTGAACTTAAGAAAAACGATGCATGTATTTGTTTATTTATTTATTTTATATTATATATTTGTTTGTATATATTTGTTTGTTTGTTCATGCACTCATTCATTCATCTGTTATTCCCTACATAGTTTTGCTTGTCTCTAGAATCATTCCACCTATTTATTTTCTAATAATAAAACAAGTCAAACTTAAAACATTTAACAAAATCCATAAATTGGTTAATTAATTAATTGATTCATTAGTTTGTTTGTCTATTTATTCATGTAGATATTTATTCCCTACATTGCTTTATTTGTCTCTAGATTCATTCCGTTTTCCTTTTCTTATAAAATAATTTAAACTGAATAATCTTTTTATAGAAAAAAAGTATTTATTTAATTTACTTATGTATTAATTTCCTACATGGCTTCTCTATATTAATTCTATATTTTTTCTATGTTATTCTATATATTTCTTCTCTTGTAAAAAGTAATTTATTATCTCTTATAATATTTTTTTCTTCTGATTCTTTTTATTACTTTTTTATAATAAAATAATTTGAACTTTATTTAAAAAAAACAATAGTTGTCATCTATGTATGTATGCATGTTTGTATGTATTTATTTATTTTATATTATATATTTGTTTGTTATTCCCTATATATGTTTGCTTGTCTTTAGAATCATTCCACCTAATTTTTTTCTTATAATAAAATAAGTTAACCTTAAAACATTTAACAAAATCCATAAGTTGGTTAATTAATTAATTAGTTTGTCTGTTTATTTATGTAGCTATTTATTCCCTACATTGCAATTCCAACCATTCCATTTTTCTTTTCTTATAAAATAATTTAAAAATATTTTAACCCCAAAAAAGTATGAATTGATTTATTTATTTATTTATTTATTTATTTATTTATTTTCTACATAGCTTTGCCAGTTTAGATTTATTCTACATTTTTCTTCTCTTATAATAAAAAATATTAAACTGATTTTATCTGGGGTTTTTTTTTTTTTTGGTTTGTTTATTTATATCTATCTTATTTATATCAGTCTGTTTGTTTTTAAAATTACATTTCTTATTTATATAACCGTCTTGTTTGTTTGTTTGCTTATGCAATCAGATAAACCCATTCAGGCTGATGGACTGATTCTGATCTGTGTTTATTTTTCCGAGAACGACCTGCTGACTGTACGTTATCACTTATCTGCTGTGTCATGTATTATTTGTATCACGGACACTCATTTTTATTTTGGCTTGTCACGCATCTTGTTGCAGCGTGTTGCTGTCAGCCGTCTCGGTCTTAACGCTCACTTTTCTCCGCAGGTAAGATGTCAGACGCCCGCGCCGTGCGAAAGCAACAGCAGCTCAACAACCTGGTTGCCATGGTGACAGAGCTGGCCCACCCCGGGCACACGGTGGTGGATTTCTGCAGCGGTGGGGTAAGATGCCTTGACATTTTAAAGACATCTTGGACTTGTTTCTGTTTCCTTACGAGATTCTGCATGTGTCAGTAAGCATCTGTTCTCCTCCCTCGTCACCTCATGTAATCTTAGGGAGCGCTCTTGTTATGCAGTGCATACGTATAAGCCCAGACGTTACAGCCCGTGAGCAACAGGTCAATATTCTGATGGGCGTCTGTGTTCTCGTCAGCAGACTTTGATCTGATGAACTCTTTGAGCGCTGTTTCTCCAAGATCTTTCGCAGCTTCTTCTTTCTTTGTTTTCTTAGGGGCACGTTGGGATTGTTTTGGCGTACACGCTTCCTAAATGTCAGGTAAGACTTTCTGATTTGTTCAAGTGTAGCAAGTTCAAGTTAAAGCAGTCAAAGACGAGAAACTAAATCTGTCTTCCTCCCTGGTGACCTCATTTGTAGACACTGGAAAAATAAACCGAATCCACATTTTTGTTAGGGGTTTTTTTTCTCCCCCCAAAGAGCTTGTTGGGAAAATTGTACTTTAAGCAGCACGAATCAGAAAATCAACTCGGTGCTTACTCTGTGTTAGAATACTCTTTAAGTGCTAATACACATTTGATGGTTCAGTGGATTATTAGATGTGCTTCATTTTCTCTGCTGATTTTCTTTGCTTTTTGTTGAAATGGCTCTTCAAAGAGCAGTTTGAGAATCAATGAGCGATTTGGCAATGAACCAGGAAACTGTAAGAGATATTACTGTATGTGCGGCATGGTGAAATATCCCATTTTTTTGTTATCGATCAGGTTATTCTCATTGAAAATAAAGAGGAGTCACTGGTCAGGGCCAGAGACCGAAGCGCACAGCTTGGATTGACAAACATCGGCTTCATCCAGACAAACCTTGACTATTTCACTGGAAGCTTTAATATTGGGGTAAGTGCTGCCTAATATTATACATGTGCATGATATTTGTCTCTAAATAATAAGACCGAAATCTATCTAGCAAGAATGTTAAATGTATTCACAGATGTTGTTGTTGTTGTTTGCAGTGCATATTTATATCTCTTTGACTTGCTATAATAATGGTAACTAATTTAGGAGGCACATTTTTATTGTGAAATTTTTTTTTTGTTTTTTTGGAGGAGGATGTCTGTGTGTTGGAATTGGTTCGTAAATCATCTAGCATTTGTGCTATTGTAATGAATGATCCTTTGAGTGTGTGTGTAGTATAATACAAGTGAAGTCAAAAGTTTACATACACCTTGCAGAATCTGCAAAATGTTAATTATTTTACCAAAATAAGAGGGGTCGTACAAAATGCATGTTATTTTTTATTTAGTACTGGCCTACTGGATATTTCACATAAAAGATGTTTACATGTAGTCCACAAGAGAAAATAGTTTCTAAAAATAAACTATATCAAAATTTATACTATGTAAAACTATATAAACTATATAAAAATTACAGCGTTCAAAAGTTGACACACACTTGATTCTTAATACTGTGTTGTTACGTGAATGATCCACTGTTGTTTTTTTTGTTTACTGATAGTTTTTCATGAGTCCCCCCTTTGTCCTGAACAGTTAAACTGGCCGCTGTTCTTCAGAAAAACCTTTCAGACCCCACAAATTTGTTGGTTTCTAGGCTTTTTTTGTGTATTTGAACCCTTTCCAGCAATGACTGTATGATTTTGAGATCCATCTTTTCACACTGAGGACAACTGAGAGACTCATATGCAACTATTACAGAAGGTTCAAGCGCTCACTGATGCTTCAGAAGGAAAAACCATGTGTTAAGAATCGGGGGGTGAAAACTTTTGAACAAAATAAAGATGTGTAAATTTTTCTTAGTTTGCCTAAATATCGTATTGTTTCATTTAGTACTGCCCTTCAGAAGTTACAGAAGATTCTTGCATGTTCCGCAGAACACAGAATAAGTTAAATTTACTTTAAAGTTTTCACCCCCGTCCCTTAATGCATCGTTTTTCCTTCTGAAGCATCAGTGAGCGTTTGAACTGTAATTTTGTAATAGTTGCATATGAGTCCCTCAGTTGTCCTCAGTGTGAAAAGATGGATCTCAAAATCATACAGTCATTGCTGGAAAGGATCCAAATACACAAAAATGCTGAAAAATGAAGAATTTGTGGTTACCTGAAGGATTTTTCTGAAGAACAGCAGACAGTTTAACTGTTCAAGACAAACAAGGGACTCATGAACAACTATCACTGAACAAAATATCGACACAGCATTAAGAGTCAAGTGCATGTAAATTTTCCTTGTCCAAAATCCTTGTTTGGTTCCACTTTAACATGAGATTTTAAATTACTTATTTTCCATGTGGTCTCAGACATGTGGACCCCACACTAGCCATTCATAGATAATTGCTTTTGTTAATGTTTGCTTACAGCGTTTGTTCTTGCTACAAACAGCTTCAATAATTTCACATGAAGAGCGTACATTTTTGCCAGAAGGTATAGGTATCCCTTCATTTGCATTGTAAAGCCTGTTTAAAAGGATTGATTCTGGCACTCTGTTGTTGCAGCTTTTTCTTTATTCATCCTGCCGTCCATATTAATTATGTATTTAACCCTCACGTTCGTCCTTCGTTTAGTTTCAGAAGCAAGTGGGTTTCTCATTTCTGCATTTTGAGTGATGAAACTGACCCATCGACATGAGCTTATCCAACATACCCAAACAGACATTCAGTTAATTCATAATATTTTTACTATGTCCTTACTACATTTCTGGGCCTTGTGTCAGTTGTGTTGCTGTCTATACAGGGTCAGAAAACTGTTGGATTTAATCAAAAATTTCTTAATTTGTGTCATAAAGATGAACGAAGCTCTTACAGGTTTGGAACGACATGGGGGTGAGTAATAATAACAGAATTTTCATTTTGGGTGAACTGTCCCTTTAAGCACTCTTTGACATTATTTAAGACGGACAGAAATATATTTGCTTTTTATGATATATTAATACTGAATTATTTATTTTTCATACAGCACTGGCAAATAGTTTTTGGCTTGTTTCAAGCAGAAATCTCTCAAAAATTTGTCACAGTTTGCCAATGTGGTAAAAAAAAAAAAAAAACTTAACGCAAGATATTTGACCTGAAAACAGTTTTCAGATAAGAATAGTGATTAATAAACTTTTTTTTTTTGCTGTGTAATCATTGAGGGACACTGTTGTCTCTGTAATAAATGTGGAGGTATGTGCTCCCTGCAGTTCTTGTGTTTGTTTCTGGCAGTAATGAGATGTTTGGGCCTGCAGCCCCTGGCCTCATCTCCACAGAGAGCTGCAGGTGCAGTATTGAGCTTCACACGCAGCCGAGGTTGGGGGATTATCTGCTGCCCACACACAGGCCCTTTATCAAATCTTTACTGTTTCCCAAAACTAATACCTGTATCTCTGTGTTGAACTTCTTTTGGGCTTACTAGCACAAGCATAAAAATAAGAACGTGCGAGATTTATATCGAACAGTCACCTGAAATGTCAAAATTACCATTTTAGGTTTATCTAGTTAGCCCCTAACCATGTGGAGATGAAATATTCCTCGATTTACATTAATAAGTGATAGAAGTGTAATCTGACTCTTTTAATACCTGTGCAAGCAATAGGACATTTTGTTGATTGCATTAAAGGTGCTGTATGTAATTTTTTTTTTACATTTTTTTTTGACTGTACTACAGGATAAAAAGTTCACATACCTGTATGTGAACTAGTATTTCAACACCCCAGGTTGCCAGTTTTCCAGAAAATATATAGAAGCCAGCAAATGAACTGTGTCAGAGATCCCAGATTCAACCCAACCTAAAAAGCCTCACCATTCATCTAAAACACTCTATGATCAGAGACATATTAAAATGCATAAATCGTCTCATCAGTTTACAGTGCAAGATTTGTCTTCTTCCGTTGTCATTTGTGTGTTCTCAATCTGGCAACCCATGTGGGCGCTGAGAGGAGGAGGTTTGAGAAACAATATTTTAGACCCATTTCAACTGCTAAATGTCATTATTACATATTTTAAGTTGTTAAAAATGAAATATCTTATGTTTTGTCATGTCACTCATATTGTGAGATTTGAGTTTCTCAAATAGACAAAGGTAACCCAATACAAAGATGCTGGTGTATATTTAGTTTTTTTCTTGTTTTTTTTTTTTTCAAGTAAAGGTTTAAAAGGGACTGCTAATTATGTATCTCAGGCATGGAAAACCTTGGAAATATCAGGGACATTTTAAAAATGTGGTTTACAAGCTTGAAAATGAATAACACGGTGAACATTTGTTTTGTTTTGTTTTTGTTTTCCTTGTGAAGTTCGATATGCTGAATATGAAAATCACATCACTTTTTGTGTATCAGTAAGAGTGCTCATGAAAACTAAAAAAATAAATACATAAATAAAGAAATAAATAAAAATGTTGACAAATTATACAAGCTAGTGTTATTACTCTATTACTATAATACTAGGTTAACAACAAGTTTAACAAACAGTTACCAAAATGCTTCGTTCAAAACTTCAGAAGTGTATGTTGGATGGTTTTTCTCTTTTAATGACTAGTCTCAGAATGTTCTGGAATGTTACAGAAACTTCTGGAATGTTCATATTCTTGTAAAAACAAAATAGCTTTCAAAATATCTTTAAAATTCTAAATTTGTACATAAACTTATTTGTACTAAACCATTATTATAGAAGTTCTAAAAAATGTCTGACCTAAATATTTACCATTGAAAATAAATACTAAATAAAAATAAATATTGAAATTAAGTTAAAGAAATTTGTTTATGAAAATCTTATACATAGGGCCCTATGCAATCAGTTTTATTTTTTCCCAAATTCCGTTTTATTTTTTTTCCAAATTCCATTTTTTTCCTTTTTAATTTTTCTCAACTCCTTTTTAATGGTTAAATCAAATTTTATTAATCAAAGAGCATGTCTAATTATTATACAATTATACAGTTTCACACCAATTTAATAAAGGTTTAACAAAAATGACATGTTTAGGGCCCTATGAAATGTTTTATTTTTTCTCACCATATGTTTGTATTTAAAATGTCTCGTGTTATCAAATGAAGGCATAAAACATTAATTTAATTTATCTTTTAGTTACTGAAAATTAAGCAAACTTTTTTTGGCAAACAAAGGGGAATTTACTATTAAAATTAAAACTTGGAAGAAATGTTGTGTGATTATACCCTAAAAAATAATGTTTGTTTCATTTTAGTAGTAGTAGTAATAGTAGTAATAATATATATCTGGCACAATGTCTTCAAGTTCAACTGGACTTTTGACGGGTTGCTGTGTCTACCTTTACATTTCTGTGTGTATATGATATAATGCTAGTTTTTCTAAAATGGAACGGTCAAATGCTCATGAAGTGACACTCAGCAGATATTGTTTATGTATTTATGTCCTCGTTTAGTGAGACGACAGATGCTGAAATTACCGAGAGCGTCACACCCGCTTCAGTGTGTGTAGAAAACAAAAAAGCTTGTCTGCTCCATTCATTAAAACGGAGACACGCAGGAACATGCAGGATTCACATTTAAATGATATTTTTGCGACGTAATATTTAGAGATACTAGTCCACATTGTGGTTTGATTTAAGAGTAATGACCTACTTTTGATTAATTCATTCAAACTTTGATAAATTCCGTGTTATTCAGTAAATTCCATTTTTAGGACTGGATTCCGCGATTCCGTCCGCGTTTTCCGCATCGCGGAAATCATAGGGCCCTATATACAGCAATTAGAAGTGACAGGAAGCATCACGGAAATGTCTTTAGATGTTAAAGATTGTTAGCGTGTTTGGGTTGAGTTCAGAAGATCATTCCATTATCGAGGAACAGTTAATGTGAAAGCTCTGGAAAGTGATTGTGTAGTCTGTGTTGGTAAAATAAGACAGATTGTCTTGCTGTTTAGAGACAAAGAGCATCAAATTTGTATTTTCTCTTGTCATTGAGTTTCTAAAATATTGTATTATCTTACAAAACGCACATTTCATTAGCATAAATGATTAAATGGCTTTGCTTACTAAAACAGCACAGCCAGAACTGTGCGCAAACGGATACATATTGTCTCCCAGAAGGGTTAGATATATGTGAAAATAGCTACTATTCCTTTTTTAAGACAGTCTGTAATAAGGCTTGTAGCTACACCAGGAAAAAAATGACTAAACATGGGTAATGATGTGAAAAGAGAAGTTATGGGCTGTTTGCTCAACTTGATTTGTTGTACCTGTTGAATGATGGTGAAACAAGCACACTGCTGTGTTCTGTTGGCTGTGAATAATGAACTTGCATCGTAGTCGTGAAGCTGTGCCTTCCACACCTCGGGCAAACTACTTAATTATAAAGACAGAAAAGTTTTTTACCCCCATTGAAGGGAAGAAAAGGAAACATCATCAGCAAAAAGGAGAAAAGAAGAGAAATATGCTTTTGCAGCATGCTTTATTATTTTGCTATCCAACGCTGAATAATTTGTTGGAGAAAAAAAAACTAGCATTGAGGTTGACATTAAGCTCTTTGTCAATGTCTTGTATTTCCAATACTTTCAAAAAACTTTCATTTATTTTGTTTGTTGAATCCTTCAGGACAAGAGACCACACAAAACTGATGCGAATTCCACTTTATTTGCTTGAAAAGGAAAAACAAACTTGAGCTTTGTAACACACTGCTTCTTTCCCATGCTAAACAACATTCATCTGATCTCTTGGGAGACGGCCCACCAGCTTTGTCTCATTATGACTGTAAATTCGTTCTAGAGACGGAGCATCCGACATTCCGGCAAAAGACTTGGAATGACTGTGGTGTGTTTTTCAACCTCTTTCCATTTGTAAAGAATAGATTCTGGCCTAATCGCTATACCGAAGAATGCCAGGAATGATTTCATCATGTTAAGCTCAAGTGTGATTTGCTTTATAGTGTTATTACCACAGAGAACATTCACCCAGAGATATTAAAAACAATAATTTAAAGTGAAACAATTATTTTCTATTGATCTGTTCCCTCTAAAAATTCAAATAAGTGAGACTTTTTTCTTTTATCTTTTATTTTTTTTAATATTGTATTATATTATATTATATTATATTATTATGTTAAATAAAATAAAATTTTTATTTATTTTATTTTTTCTTGTTTGGTTTGTTTGGGTTGGTTTAGTTTGGTTTTGTTTTGTTTGGCTTAGCTTGGCTTGTTTTGGTTTGGTTTGTTTTGTTTGGCTTTATTTTTGTTTGGTTTGGTTTGGTTTGATTTTGTTTTTAGTTTAGTTTGGTGTTTGGTTGTTTAGTTTTTTTGTTTTGTTTTGTTTGGCTTGACTTGGTTTGTTTTGTTTGCTTTGGTTTGGTTTTGTTTGGGTTGGTTTGGTTTGTTTAGCTTGGTTTTGTTTTGTTTGGCTTGTTTTGGTTTGGTTTTGTTTGGCTTTATTTTTATGTTTGGTTGGGTTTTGTTTGGTTTGGTTTGATTTTGTTTTTAGTTTAGTTTGGTGTTTGGTTGTTTAGTTTTTTTTTTTTTTTTGTTTGGCTTGACTTGGTTTTGTTTGGTTTCACTTGGCTTGGTTTTGTTTGGGCTGGTTTGTTTTGTTTAGCTTGGTTTTGTTTTGTTTGGCTTGTTTTGGTTTGGTTTTGTTTGCCTTCATTTTTATGTGTGGTTGGGTTTTGTTTAGTTCGGTTTGATTGTTTCTAGTTTAGTTTGGTGTTAGGTTGTTTTTTTTTTTTTGTTGTTGTGTTTGACTTTGGTTTGTTTTGTTTGGTTTGGTTCTTCTTATTATTTTTTTAAAGATATATTTTTTGGCATTTTTTGCCTTTATTGTGATAGGACAGATCAGAATTGACAGGAAGTGAAGTGGGAGAGAGGGGGTGGGGTGGGCTTGTGAAAGGTCCTCGAGTCGGGATTCGAACACGGGACGCCCGGAGCGTGACGGCATTGTATGTTGGCGCGCTGCCCACAAGGCTGTCTTTTTTATTTTATTTTATTTTTTTGCTTTGCTCTGATATGAAAACAGTTCAATTTGTGCACAAGAAACATAAAAGCTAACAGTAATCACACAGCTCAAAAAGACATTATGATGTGGTTTCAGTATATTTGTACTTTACCTACCTAGTCAAGCTCTTTTATTATTTCCATAAGTATATTGTTATTATGTCTCATATTTTTTCTTTATCATCCTATCAATATATAGCTACATAAAAGTAATATATTGTATCAGTATTTGAGAAAAAATATCTTTTTTCAGGTCTTTTATATCTTGCATTAATGCAGGATGCTTTTTCATTTTGCCTTTGGCGGTAGTCGACTTGTCTGTGATTTATTATATTTATTCTTTCTTTCATATTGCAAAAAAAGGCCTTATTCTCATACTTTGTACCTGAAGTCCTACAGTAGCTGTGCATTAAATCTTTAAAATCTCTCGTCCAACATTGTCAGATTTTCTGTGAATTACATCAGTAAATGGTCATTTAAAGCAAAGTTGTACTTTAACAAAAGATCTTCTGAAAGTGTCTCCTAGTGTACTTAGGAAGCACTATCTGAAGTATTGTTGTTTTGTTGCATCATTGCTAACTTTAGAAATTCACCTGCTGACGTCTTCAAAGCTTCAGGTTTTCACGGTCAATTTAGCTTGTTGTGGTGAAGTGGCATTCTGTTGTCGGCTTCAGACGTGACTGGATGGCCCCATTATGAGATGGTGGTCTACTTCAAAGAGCTGAAATCCTGCGTTAATGGATTCTGATTAGTACATAAGGGTGGACCTTGAATACTCAAACACCTGCCCAGGGTTTTTGAGAATGGCTTTACTCCAGATCCTGTTAAAAAGACATTATGAATCATTTCGGTCTAATTAGCGTCTCGAGAACTTAATTACAATCCACACTGGACGCTTTGCCAATATTGCTTTTTCTTAATTTATTCCGTCTCTGCTTATAAAATGTCAGCTAAGGCTCTGTGTTTTCCCACGCAGAGTTCACAGACATATTTCCTCTTCTATGGCAACTCCAAGCGGCGTGTAAAGCGAATCCGCTGAGATTTGGCCACATTTCCCGGAAAACTTCTTATGGGGGATTTGAAGGGTGTTAATCCGTGGATTTGGTCGGCTGTGCGCACACACGCTCGCTGAGACAACAGTTTGCATTATTTGTTCCAGTTTCTCACCCTAACGGTGACGGATACAAGCACTGGTCCGTGAGCCAAGCCGAATGCTTGATCTTCACTTGAGCTTCTGTGAGGACATCTAAGACTTTTCTTTACCCTCCATCGAGCTGTTCGATCCACTATTCCTGCTAATAGGCAGAGAGACGTCCGCTGTCATGCGGTGTCACAGTGGCGGGGTATGACTGCCTCTCTCTCGCTCTGTGCCGGAGCCACTAACAGATCAATGAGAACACGGCTAGATACAGAAAGGTGGAACAATTTCTTCTTATCGTGTCTTTTTGACACGTGTTCATGAAAGTATAATGACGCATTTGTGTGGTGCTGTAAACGTAGGAGCTGACCCCCAAAGAGAAGAAATTGTTGAAGAAAGTTGTTTTAAGTATTTCATCCTTTTAATAATCCTTCCAACTTTGTTTATAGATGTTTTTCCTGAGGTCACGCCGGACTCTTAACCGGAAGGATGCTTTGCATTTCCAGTCTCCAGTGTTTCTAGTCAAATTAGCATATATTCCAAGCTGATAATCTAATGTTAAAGCTGTTAAAATGTTTTTAAAAAGCACATGGCTCCATGACGGCATCACTTAGCAATGTTACAATGACCGTCAGTACCTAATTTCTCACAGTTTATTGTGTGTGTAGATGACATGAAGCTGCCAAAGTTAGCTACATTAAAAACAGATGGGTGCTATTTGTATGGGTTCCTATGGAGACTGGAACAGAAGAGCATCCAATCAGAAGTTAGAATTCGTAATGGCGGCGCTCATCGTTTACTCAGGAAAAAGGTCTGTACCTTGACATATTTTTGATATAAAAATCTGAAAAAAAGCAATTTTTAAAACAGATAGTTCCGGTCCTTGATTCTGATTGGTTGAGCTGTATTCAAAGCTGTTGTAAATTACTCTACAAACATAAACCTTTGTTTACTTTTGTGTGTTGCTTGGCAACCACTTTGTTGCAACCACAACTGTTTCTGAGGGACATTGTTTGGTGGAAGCGTATTGTTTTTATTAATATCATTGCACTTGATTTGCTCTCTTTTATTTTGTGCTCTGCTTCGCATCTTGCCTAACTATGTTCCTTAGCTGTTATAAATTCTCTGTAAACCACGGCTTCTTGGGGCTTATTGCTTTAGTATAGAAGTCATGTATTTAGGTCATTGTCTGTATAAATTGCATTAAAATTAATTTCAGGTTGATTTCATAACCATTCAGAAGTTGGGGTCATTTTTTTTTTTTTTTTTTTTTTTAAAGAAGAAATGAATTGTATTCACCAGGGATACATTAAATTGATCAAAAATGACATTTATAATGTTACAAAAGATTTCTTTTTAAAATATATGCTGTTCTCTTGAACTTTAAAGAATTACAAAAAACACGTATTAAGCATCTGTTTTTAGCTGTTTTGTGCACAAAATCAGCATATGTGACCATATATTTGTAGATTTGTAGCAATAGACAACAATACATTGTATGGGTCAAAATGATCTATTTTTCTTTTATGCCAAAAATCATTAGGATATTAAGTAAAGATCATGTTCCATATAGATATTTTATACATTTTCTACCGTAAATATATCTAAACGTAATTTTTGATTAGTAAGATGCATTGCTAAGAACTTCATTTGGACAACTTTAAAGGTGATTTTCTTAATGTTTAGATTTTTTTGCACCCTCATGTTCCAGATTTTCAAATAGTTGTATCTCAGCCAAATATTGTCCTATCTTAACGAACCATACATCAATGAAAAGCTTATTTAGGTGGTCCAGGGTCACATATTAGAATGATTTCTAAAGGATCATGTGAAATGGTTATTTAAAATTTTCATTATTTCACAATATTATTGTTTTACTGTATTGTTTTACTGTATTTTTGATCAAATAAAAGCCTTGGTGAGCATAAAAAAGACTAAAAACAATTAAAAGTTTGAGGCCAGCAAGAATTTTTTTAATGGTAGTGTATCTGGAAAAAAATTACATTGATCATTTTATCCAAAAATGACTTTCTTGCTCAGTGGTAGGTTGTTTACCAACTTTTGATTAAGAACCAGCGTGACTGGTGTCTTGTGTCTATTTCAGGTGGCCCTGCATGCGTGCGGAGTGGCGACAGACATGGTGTTGGATCGCTGCCTCCAGGCGCGGGCGGGATTTGTGATTAGTCCGTGCTGCTACGGGTTCATTCAAAACACACTCAAGTTCAACTTTCCCAAGAGGTGAAAACTATGTTTCTCTCTGACTTTTCTCACTCGCTAGCTCCCTTTTCATTTGTTCGCCTAATTCCACAGTGCACAACGACAGTGTAGATCTGTAATAATCCACGGTATTAAACGGTAAGCCCTGTATACTGAAAAAAACACTGACAGGAATGAATGAGGACGATCAAAAATAGCTAGTCATAATAAACCTTCATTATTGCATCTATTTCTGTCTTTCTCTTCACATCAACATTCTCAGAATTGAACACCCTGTATCAACAATCACAGCTGAGCCTCGTTTAATGTTGGCAAAAACATGTAAAAATGAGGTGAAGTGGAGAGAGAGAGTTTTATAATGTCCTAACAGTGAGAATAGCTTTCGAGCAGTCATCAGTTTTCTCCCCAATCGCAAGCTATCACTCTCCAAATCTGGCGTAAACTTTCATTTAATCTCAGACAGGAATTTTGCCGCAGGGCATGAGCATCGGGGTGGCAAGAGCAGCAAGCGCAGGAAATTATTTTTCCGTGGTTGTGTTCACCGTGTTGCCATGACAGTGATTTGTCATTTGTGGCATTCGACAGTAGGCCAGAAAGGGCGACCTGATGACAGACAGTTAATGTAGCAGACATTACCTACCGCACACATAATCTCCAAGAGTTTCAGAGCCCTTCTTTATCATGCAACTGTTACATTAGACTTCCGGCTGTGTTTACACACGGCTTATTTCCGCAACCGAACCGCTACATGCTTCTGTGTCCGTAGAGAACGTTTTCAGCGTCTCCTTTGATTCGGATAGACTGTCCTCTCCTTAAACTTGTTTTTTTCTCTAACGCGTCATGTCATTTTTCATTCGCGCCTCAGTGTGTGTGTGAGTTCATTAAGTCTGCCCCCCTCTGTCTCTCTCCACAGCGCGAGGTTTGCGGAGACTTTGAGCTATAAGGTAAGTGTTTCAGCACTCGCTTTCACTCTTTTCATTATCGCCTACACGCGTGGGACGTCACACTGTCTGGTTCTGAGTGCGAGACTCTTCTGGGAAAACTCCACAGGAGAGCCTCATAATATGCTTCATGTATGTAAGGAGCAGTGTTAAGTCATGCTCAGCTCATGACTGACAGGAAGACATGACAATGTATTTAGAATGAGACTCATTAGCCTGACACTAGAAGCAGATATCCAGACCTTGTTTTTCCAGCTTAAAGGGATAGTTCACCCAGAAATGAAAATTCTGTCATTAATTACTCGCCCTCATGTTGTTACAAACCCGTAAGAAACCCTTCATTCATCTTCAGAACACAAATTAAGATATTTTTGATGAAATCCAAAAGCTTTCTGACCCTGCATAGACAGCAACACAACTGACATGTTCAAGGGCACAAAAGGAAGGGAATGACATAGAAGAGAAGTTGTTGAATGAAGTTGCTTTTTTTGCTTGCTTTATGCACAAAGAGTATTCTTCATAAAATTAAGGTTGAACCACTGATGTCACATGGACTATTTTATCAGTGTCTTTACTACAGTATCAGTTGCGTTGCTGTCTATGCAGGGTCAGAAAGCTTTTGGTTTTAATCAAGAATATTTTCTTTTGCGTTCCGAAGATGAACGAAGCTCTTACAGGTTTGGAACGACATGAGGGTGAGTAATTAATGACAGAATTTTCATTTTTGGGGTAACTATTCATTTAAACAACTTTCTTGACGTTGGCATAGACAATAAAGCACTAAATTCCAACATATTATATATCAGTTGTTATTTTAGTATTTAGTATTATTTATATACTATTATAATGTTTATTAAATGTTGAATGAATTTTTTTTTTTTTTCCAGTTATTATTTTAATTTTAGTTTGAGTTTTAGAAGTTTTGTTATATGCGTTTATCATTTTTTATTAGTTTGCATCATCATCTTTTTTTTTTTTTGCTGTTTATTTAGCATTAATATATATTTCTGTTTAATTCCTTCTACTTTTTTCAGCTTTTCTGTAACGTTTATTTCAGTTATTTGCCAAGGAAGTGTTAATCATTTTTCATCTAACACCAGTCAGAAGTATTTGAACAGTAAGATTTTTAATGTTTTTTTTTTTTTAAAGAATCCTCTTCTGCTCAGCAAACCTGCATTTATTTGATCCAAAATATAACAAAAGCAGTAATATTGTGAAATATTTTTACTATTTAAAATAACTATGTTCTATTTGCATATGTTGTAAAATGTAATTTATTTCTGTTATCAAATATAAATTTTCAACATCATTACTCCAGTCTTCACATGATCCTTCAGAAATCATTCTAATATGCTGATTTGCTTTTCAAGGAACATTTTTATTATTATTATCATCAATATTTAAAACAGGTAAATACTTTTTTCAGGATTCTTTGATGAATAAAAAGATCCAAAGATCAGCATTTATCTGAAATAAATAGCTTTTGTAACATTATGCATTATACTGTTCAAAGGAGTGAGTATACTTTTTAGCTTTTTTGGAGAAAGAAATGATAGAAATGAATACCTTTATTTAGCAAGGATGCTTTTAAATTGATCAAAAGTGATGATAAAGACATATGATGTTAGAAAAGATTTCTATTTCAGATAAATGCTGTTCTTCTGAACTTTCTATTCATCAAAGAAACCTGAAAAAATTCTACTCAGCTGTTTTCAACATAATAATA